>PVIU01002791.1:0-161544 GCA_004026605.1 Ondatra zibethicus | reverse complement strand
TTCTTTGCCTTATGTTTAAAAACCACCTATGAGTGAGTACATGTGATAATTGTCTTTCTGTGTCTGGGTTACCTCACTCAAAATAATGCTTTCTAGTTCCATCCATTTTCCTGCAAAATTTAGGCTGTCGTTATTTTTTTTCTGCTATGTAGTACTCCATTGTGTAAATGTACCACATTTTTTTTATCCATTCTTCGATTGAGGGGCATTTAGGTTGTTTCCAGTTTCTGGCTATGACAAATAAAGCTGCTATGAACATAGTTGAGCACATGTCCTTGTGGCACAATTGAGCATCTTTTGGGTATATACCCAAAAGTGCTATTACTGGGTCTTGAGGAAGGTTGTTTCCTAATTTTCTGAGAAATCGCCACACTGACATCCATAGGGGTTGAACCAGCTTGCATTCCCACCAGCAATGCAGAAGTGTTCCCTTTTCTCCACAGCCTCTCCAGCATAAATTTTCATCAGTGTTTTTGATCTTGGCCATTCTTACAGGTGTAAGATGGAATCTCAGAGTTGTTTTGATTTGCACTTCTATGATGACTAAGCATGTTGAACATTTCCTTAAGTGTCTTTCAGCCATTTTAGATTCCTCTGTTGAGAGTTCTCTGTTTAGGTCTGTGCTCCATTTTTTTTTATTGGATTATGTGTTCTTTTGTTGTCCAATTTCTTGAGTTCCTTGTATATTTTGAAGATCAGACCTCTGTCTGATGTGGGATTAGTGAAGATCTTTTCCCATTCTGTAGGCTGCCTTTTTATCTTGTTGACCGTGTCCTTTGCTTTATAGAAGCTTTTCAGTTTCAGGAGGTCCCATTTATTAATTGCTTCTCTCAGTGTCTGTGCTGCTGGGGTTCTATTTAGGAAGTGGTTCCCTGTGCCAATGCGTTCAAGCGTACTTCCCACTTTCTCTTCTATAAGGTTCAGTGTGACTGGCTTTATGTTGAGGTCTTTGATCCATTTGGACTTGAGTTTTGTACATGGTGATAGATAGGGGTCTATTTTCATTCTTCTACATGTTGATATCCAGTTATGCCAGCACCACTTGTTGAATATGCTTTCTTTTTTCCATTTGATATTTTTTGCTTCTTTATCAAATATCAGGTGTTCGAAGATGTGTGGATTGATTGAAGTTGGCTTGGGTCAGTGTTTTATTACAACAGCAGAGAGACACACCAAGACGCTTACATACATGACACCCTATCTCCTCCGAGATGAAAATTTAGGGTTTCCACAGTACATTATTAATTTTCATGGAATCCATTGTTTAGAATATCACATCAATGAAGGAAGAACTATAGTGTTTATTTAAAATGAGTACTTTGTTTAGCGCCTTTCTGTTTCTTTTTTTTCAACATTCTTGTTATTGCTAAGGCACAGCAGTGCTCTGAGCTTCCAGCGCATTTTCCCGTCACATATTGATTGATAACACATTTGAGACAATGAGCCTCACCACCATGAAGCCCTTATGCTCACTCAACATGCAAGCGCTTCGAATTACAGCACATTAAGATGTCAACAGCCAAAGAGAACATCCTAAAAATAAGTGACTTTTAAGCATTTTGTAAAATGACTAACTCCTTCTTTCCCCAGTGAGCATGCACTCTGTATGCCGTCAAGTGTTGCTTAGAAGCCCCCAGGAAACAAAACTCGTCTTGCAGAAGAATAGTGTTTGCTTGCATTGTGTCATTGTGTCAAAATGGCTTTCCGACAAGGTAGAGCCTTGCTAGACACAAAAATAGACCAATGCACACTTTGCTCACCTTGAAACGTCTCATTTCAGCCTCACAGGAGCCTGGCTAGGGAGACTTTTTTAATTCTCCACATTTTACAGAGAAGAATCTGAAATTCAAAGGTAAAGCATACATTCTAGCAGAGATTCCTCCTGATCTTGCTATATGATTTCAGATGTGTATCTTTTTGACTTGTCCAGGGAAAATAAGGACTCCATATGACCTGGCTTCTTCTAGGGTAAGGATAGAAGATGGGGAAACTTCCATGTCACAAGTCCTGTCAAACAATTCCTACTGATGAACTAAAAATAGCACTAGAAGAGCAACAAGATTAAGTAGAGGCTTGAAGTCAAGATAAAGAGGTAGCCTCACTATTGACAACTAAATTTATAATTTCATACAATTAACCACCTAATATAAGATAGAATTTAGTCACTTATTTAATACTCATAGCATTTCTATAGATTCCAAAGTGATTAACTTTTTCTTTTTTTTTTTTTTTTTTGAGATAGTCTCACTCTTTAGCCTAGGTTGGGCTGGAATTCTCCATGTAGCTCAAGATGGCCTCAAATTCACAGTGATTCTGCTTCAGCCGCTTGAGTGCTGGGATTACAGGTATGCTCCACCATGCCTGGTTCACATTTCACATTGAAATTACCCTATTATAGTTGGGCAGGGTGGCACATGTTTTTAATACCAGAATTTGGGAAGCAGAAGCAGATGGATCTCTGTGAGTTCGAAGCCAGCCTGGTCTACAGAGTGAGTTCCATGACAGGCTCCAAAGCTACACAGAGAAACCTTGTCTCGAAAAACAAAACAAACAAAAAAAGAAATTATCCTATTCTATATGCTTCTCTTAATTCAATTTATTAGCATTCTAAAATGCCACCTACTGTAAGAATAGATTGCAGATTTTCATTCCTGGCTAAAGTCAATTGTATTTTCTCTTGTGGTTTTGTATGCATGTGCTATATGTGTATGTACATGTTTGTGTATGTACGTGTGTATGTGTGTGTGTGTGTGTGTGTGTGTGTGTGTGTGTGTGTAGGCCAGATGTAAGATGCCATCCTCAATCACTTTCCACTTTATCTTTTGAAACACTAAACCTGGAGCTCACTGATTTGGTCAGGTTGGCTGTCCAGTTATTGCCAAGGATCCACCTGTCTCTACCATCCTAGAGCTGGGGTTACAGATGTGCACAGTTGTGCTTGTCTTCTGTGTGGATCTGGGGACCCGAACTCAAGGCTTCAGGCTTGGTGACAAGGACTTCATTACCCAAACCGTCTCCCTAGTGTTAATGGTGTTTTCTATCGCAGTATGCATGGGGTAGTATCACAGCATTGAGATTAAATTAATTTGTTATAAAAAGTAGTGTGTGTTTATATAAATGTTGTTGCAGGTAGCAGAGCTGCAAGGGAAGATCTGAGCCCTTAGACATCAGACGTGGAGCAACAGGATTTGGAGTTTGTCCTGATGGGTTTGGATCTTGCTTTGGTTCTGTCTGCCCTCCCTTTGGGAACGGTAGTACATATGCTGTGCCATTGTACGCTGGAAGTATGTGCTTTGCTTTTTGATTTTACTGGGGCTTACAGTGAAGAGACTGACTTGAGTCTTAGAAGACACTTTGACTTTGAAAAAAAAATTTTTTCTTTTTTTTGGTTTTTCGAAACAAGATTCCTCTGTGTAGAAACCTACTCACTGTAGGCAGAGATTTTCTGTGTCGACCGCCTGCTCTCAAATAACGAGCAGCCGCTTCCCAGATAACTGACTCAGAGACTTAAATAAAGTATAAATGCTTGGCCAATAGCTCAGACTTATTACTAACTAGCTCTCACAACTTGACCCACTTCTATTAATCTCTGTGCTGCCCCGAGGCCTGTGGCTTTTACCTCTATCCCATTTTGTGTGTCCAACTCATTCTCTAGCTGGTGACTCCCCTGACTCTGCCCTTCCTCATCCCTTCATTCTCAGCTTGGCTTTCCCGCCTCACTGTAACTTGTTCAACTATTGGCCAAGTCAGCTTTTTTTATTAACCAGTCAGAGCAACATATATTCACACAGTATACAGAAGGATTATTCCACAGCAACTCACTCTATAGAGCAAGTTGGCCTTGAACTCAGAGATCCAACTGCCTCTGCCTCCAGAGTGCTGGAATTAAAGGTGTGGGCTACCTGACTGACTTTGGACTTTTAAACTGTATTGAGGATAAAGGATTATTTGAACTTTTGAAGTTGGACTAAATGCATTTTGCGTTATAATATGGCCAGGAGACTATGGGGGCCAGGGAGAGGAATGTGCCAGATTAAATGATTGGTCACCATAGGCTAACATGTTTGAATGCTTGGTCTTCAGTTGGTAGAACTGTTTGGAAAGATTAGGAGGTGTGGCCTTGTTGGAAGAGATGTGTCACTGGGGGTGGCCTAGAGCTTTCCAAAGACTGGAGCCATTCCCAATGTGTTCTCTGCCTTCTGCTTGGGGATCAAGATGTGAGCTCTCAGCTGCTGCTCCAGCCACCTCCCTCCTTCCCTCCCTTCCCTCCCACCATCATAAACACTAACCCCCTTGGAATCATAAACCAAATTAGATTTTTAAAGCTGCCTCGGTCATGGTGTTTTATCACAGCAATAGAAAAGTAACTAAGACAAATTATCCTTTTCTTTCTTCTCACTTAAATTCTGCTCTGCACACAGATATGGTGACTCACACCTGTAATTCTAGCACTCAAAGGGCTGAGGCAGGAGGATTGCCATGAGTTTGGCCAGCCCAGGCTATCTAGTTGATTCCAGGCCAGCCTGAGTTTATAGAGAGATCTCATATCAAGTAACCACAAACAAGCAAACAAACCAATGAACCAAACGTCCACTTTGCAGAACTCACCGGCATTTCTCTGTCATTTTGATGTTTAAGCATACACAAAATCTGCCCCCTCCCCCGTGGTCTTCCATCTAGCTTACTCCACCTCACGATCTGTGCCTGTTGTGCAGCTTTCGCGACACAAATGTCCTGTATTAAACTGCTTCCCTACTGACAAACTGCTAAGAGTGGTTTTGGATTTTTCCCGTGACAAGCTGACACAGTAAATAACTTTATACTATGAGCTCTTGCATACTCGTGGGATGAATCTGCAGAGCAAATTTCTAGAAATGGAGTTCCCAGGTCAAAGACTAGGTGTTTGAAATTTAGGTAAATACTACAAAAAATGTCATCCAAAGGGCTTATGCTAACTTGAATTTTTACCAGCAATATATGTCGGAGGGTCTGCTCTTAATCTTTTCAAATCTGTTAATAAGATATTATACAATATTCTTGCTTTAATACACATTTCAGCATAATCCTGGTTGAGATCTAGTACCTTATCGTTTATGTACAAACTGTTCATATTTCTTTTTGTCTGACTATATTTCTTATGGCTGGATTTTTTTTTTTTTTGCAGATCACTTCCAAGGAATAAAATACATGCTTTTGAATTTCATGGAGACTTCAGAAGTTTTTAAAGCATGCAATTGAATTTAGAATTAGATTGACAAGCAGGTCATATATAATGGATTTTTCATATGAGAAAATATACTCAGTTCACATTGGTCCCCAGGGAGTCTTCTCTTTCCCACAATGCAAAGCTGCAACCTACTTGCCTCTCCACTGTTGCTCTTAATATCCAGGAACTGCAGTCTCAGAGAGCCACATGCTTTTAAAATTCACTACCTCTCCACAAATACTATATAACAATATGATTTATTGTAGCCTCGAGGTTCAAAAAATATGAGAATTACAGAGAGCAGGTCGCCTGACTATCAACAACACAGTTAGCAGCTTATGAGAGGTTACATAAGGAAGAAGACACAAAATGATGATGTCACATATGTCACACTGAAAAGCTGGGCTCGGTCCAGATTTTGAGTGCAACTGTGAACAAAACAGAGTCAGCCAAGAGAAAAGTCACCAGTAATGGGGAGAGTCTGAACAGTAATGGAGTGCCACGTGAGGATTAAAAGAAGGTTCTGTTTGGGGTTTGTTAAAAAAAAAAAAAACAGGATGAATACATCTCTAACGTGGTGAGGTTCCTGAGTGTGACAACCGCCAGTTTTGGTTTGTGAGTGTGTTGGTGGTGACAGGTTTTATAGTGATCTTAGGAGCCTGACTCAAACGAGCTATGGCTAAAAAAAGAATTCCCTGGATTATGTAAAAGGAAGTTAGGGGACTGACCACGTTCAAGCCTCAGTGACTAGAATTGGCTCTTCGGGGCTCTCTGGAATCTTCCAGCTCTCCCTGACGATGTTAAGACTTTCCTACAGAGCAACAAACAGATGTTAGGTGATATCGTAAACACTTTAAAAGTAGAGCAAAAACACATGTTATCTGTATTCTTTCTTTTATTTAATAAAAAATAGAATTAAGTTTATTTCCAGAGAATTCAAACTTTATTACTTTTACCTATGCCAGGATTTCTTTCAATTTTGCCATCTGTCACCCCCTTTTAGACCTAGAAACTTTTAACATAACCATATATATATGGTTATATATAATAGATTCACAAATTAAACATCTGATAGTAAATCATAAAGAAATTTATTTTAAAACGATCTTCGTTGGCTGTGGTGGCACACACCTTTACTCCCAGCACCCAGGAGGCAGAGGTAGAGATGGATATCTCTGAATTAGAGGCCAGCCTGATCCACAGAGTGAGTTCCAAGACAGCCCGGGCTACATGTGTGAGAACCTGTCTCAAAAAGAGAAGGGCAAGCAGAACAGAAGAAAACAAAAAACAACCTTGTTCTTTGGTATGTCTACAAGTTCACCATTTATTAAGGATGAAAGTAAGTTTCCCCCACATTAAGATGGAGAACAGAGTCCAAACACATGGTGATTTGACACAGGCTGGGGAGGGTGATTGGGGGATGATAGTCTTTGCTTCCATAGTTAGACCATTTCACAGTGATAAGCACGGACCACTTTGCATGCATGGCAACTGGTAACACAGTTGTCCTGAACCTGGGCTGAGCTGCCTAAGGCAACACTCATTGACACGGCAGCTTGTGTGTAGAGAGTCCTGTCACTTGGTTTTGAATTAATTTTGGTCATCATGTGTTCAGAAGCCTTTGACTCTTGCCAAAGTATTCATAACCATCACATCCAGTCACGTGATCCCATGTGGAGTTGAGACCCACAGCTCAAGAAACTTACATTTAAATGACTTTCCTGATCTATTTTTCAGCCTCTTTCCAAACGTGAGTACTGTAGTCAATTCCAGGCTATGTAGAATTTTTAACAAAAAAAAAAACAACAAACAAACAAGCAACTAATGGTTACCTATGTCTATTAACCCAACCAATATTTATGATCAAAGCCATTTTCTTTTGGAAAGTATATGACTTAGAGCAGAAGAATGCTTCTAAGCAGGGTGCCCTGAATTAGCAAAGGAAAAAGAAGTGCGGAGTCAGCTAGAACCTGCCCTTGCTTTGGTTCAATTCCCCCCTCATCTCTTCTTAAATGTACATATGCTGTCTTCTATGTGACAGTAAACATTACGCTAGGTGCTTAAGATAGACAGATACATGCATACACATTTGTATACATATTCACATGAATATATGTATATATATGTTAAAATTTTAAGTTTCATTTGGACATAATTTCAGTTTTTTTCATAGTATCTGTTAAAAGAACTGTCAAATTCCTTCATATCTTCATAGGTTCTTTTAGTTTTCTCAAATTCTAAGTTTATTATCATTTTCTTTGAGAATTTGAGAGATTGATGCTCTTCTACCCCTAACATGGCATCATGTATTTTCATAAAAACAAGGACCTCTTTAAACTAACCACAATGGAACAAACCAGGAAATAAACATCCATGTAAAAGATACCATTTAACCTATAGATCAGACTCAAAGTTAGCCAATTGCTCCTATAATGTTGGTTTTAGCCAAACAAAATCCTGGCTCAGATATCACATTTAATTTTTGTGTAACGAATTCCCCAGACTTTGTCTTTCCTAACAGTCATGTTGGGGGCTGGGGTGGGGGTGGGGAGACAGGAGTACAAGGTGTACATTTTGTGCAATGCTCCTTAGTTTGTTCGTCAGACATTTCTCCATGGGTAGATTTGGGATCTGGCTTTTGGCAGGAACACCACAGAAGTGTTGAAATCTTCTCAGTGTTCATGATGCCAGTCTACCCCATGTTCCTATTTTTAGCATCTGAGTTAGGTGGCAGGCAGAGGCTGGAAACTAGGATGTAGTCTGCTCGTGCAGCAAGGCAGGCGTGCATGTGTCTGCCGTCTTTGATTTCTTCCTCATATTTTCTTGGTGCTCCCTTTTGCTGTATCTTTGGTGCCACAGAGCTTGTGCTCGGACATGGCCTTGCCTCAGTGGATGGAGTAGCTCTTGCCTCCATGGATGGAGTAGCTCTTGCATTTTACCTGAGTCTTCTTTGACGTAACACGGAACATCTGGCCAAGCTTGTCTACTAACTTTTAGCACGGGCATCCCATGGACAGAGTCAGGGAGTCGGCATGGCACTACCTTTGATAAATGCAGAATAGAATCAACAGGTCAATCATAGTGGCCTCTTCTGTGTCACGTGATTTGTTCTGACAATTCCGAGGCACAATTTATACAGGTCTTCAAAGGTCCTTCCCAGTAGGATTGAGCTCCAGGTGCCCAGTGAAGCACACCCATTGGAGTGCTATCTTCTCGTCTGTTTACCCTCCTTTCCTACTGTTGTTCTCTTTAGTCATTTTCCAAAGGAAACCAATTATATGAAAACGCTTGTCTCAGAGTCTGTCTTTCAGAGGACTAAGACATTTGACGGTAGAAGTAGAGTAGGAAGCAACTTCCCTACCCTACACTGGAAAGGTTCTGGTACTAATGTCTCACCCATCAGAACCCTTCCACAGCTGGCAGAAAACATGGGTGGGGATAGCCCTGTTGTCAACCATATCACTAAGACTTTCATTTATGATTTGGGGTAAGGTTCAATATCATGGTGGTTTGAATAAGAATGGCTCCCATAGGCTCAAATATTTGAATTCTTAGTCACTAGCCACTATTTAAACAGATATAGAGGATTAGGAGGAAGAATACAACTTCTTAAGTCATTAAAGTTATGGTATAATAATAATAATAATAGTAATAATAATAAAAGGATTAAGAGGTATGGCCTTGTTGGAGGAAGAGTGTCACTGGTGGTAGGCTTTGAGAGTTCAAAAACTCATGCCAAGCCCAGGCTCTCCACCAGGCTCCCCACCAGGATTAAATGGACTAAACGTCTGAAATGGTAAGCAAGTTCCCAATTAAATGCTTTCTTTCATAAGAGTTGCCTTGGTCATGGTATCTCTTCCCAGCAATAGAACAGTGACTATGAAAAATAGGAATGTTCCTGAACAATTTGAAGTCAATGATAATTACTTCTTAGATGTATTTATTTATTATGTATACAACATTCTGACTCTATGTATGCCTGCATCCCAGAAGAAGGCACCAGAGTTCATTATAGATGGCTGAGAGTCACCATATGGTTGCTGGGACTTGAACTCAGGACCTCTGGAAGTGGTGTAGGTGGTCTTTCTGTTTATGCGTTGCTTCCATTGGTTAATGAATAAAAATAAAAAACTGTCTTGGCCTTTTGATAGGGCAGAACTTAGGTAGGCGGGGAAAACAGAACTGAATGCTGGGAAAAGGAAGGCGGATAGACAGAGAGATGCCATGGATCTGCTGTCGGAGATAGAAATTTTACCTGGTAAGCCACTGCCACGTGGCGATATACAGATTAATAAAAATGGGTTAAATGAAGATGCAAGAATTAGCCAATGCTCTTAACCTCTGAGTGATCTCTCCAGCCTGGCAATGGTAATGATAAGATCTGAGGATTGGCTCACTTTTGCCAAGGAAGCAATCAGATGAAAAAGAAAAGATGGGCTCAAGTAATCAATTTTCTTTTTTCTTTTTTTTGTTTTTTCGAGACAGGGTTTCTCTGTGGCTTTGGAGCCTGTACTGGAACTAGCTCTTATAGACCAAGCTGGGCTCGAACTCACAGAGATCCACCTGCCTCTGCCTCCCGAGTGCTGGGATTAAAGGCATGCGCCACCACTACCTGGCAAGTAATCAATTTTCAATTCTGGCCAGGCCATGAAAACAGAAAGTCTCTACTTTAGTTTTATTTCCATTATAAAACACCTTGACAAAAGGAGCTTGGGAACGTGAGGAGTCTGCTGTTCATCTTACAGTGTCTGGTTATACATTGTTGATCATTGCTGGGGAATCACCGTGGCGGGAACTTGAAGCAGCTGGCTATACTACATCCATAGTCAGAAACAGAAGGAAATAAATGCGTGCATGCTGCTTGCTTGTGCTAGCTCGATTCTCTATTCCTAGACAATTCAGGATCCCTGCCTAGGGAATGGTGCTGCCCACAATGGGCTGGGTCTCCTCATTACTCGATGCAACCCTTGACATACATGTCCCACAGGCCAAACTAATGTAGATAATTTGTCATTGAGACTCTCTTCCCAGGAGATTTCAAGTTGTTTAAAGTTGGCATTTAAAGCTAACCATTGCAACCTCTGGGCAGCGTTTAAAGAGATATTTGTCTTCCATATCCATAGAGCAAATGGTGCTAGTCATCAGACCCGAAATGGAACTGCATGGTAACAGAACTACATTTAGCATTTAGCCTATGAAACTTCCACTCACACATTCTCCTGTGCTCTTTTTGCATAAACAGTTCCCTCTGCTTTGCCTAGAGCAGTGGTTCTCAACCTTCCCAATGCTGCAACCCTTTAATACAGTTCCTCATGCTGTGATGACCCCCCCTCACAAGCATACAATTATTTTCGTTGCTACTTCATAACTTTAATTTTGCTACTGTTATGAATTGTAATGTAAATACCTGATATGTGGATGGTCTTAGGGGACCCCTGTGAAAGGTCCTTTGACACCCCCTCCCCCAAGCAGTCTTGAGAACCACCAGCCTAGAGACTAGCCTGCTCTTGCCTGAAGGTTCTGCACTTACCTCTGATGAGGTCAAGAACAGTATCTCTTGTTTGAACAAAGAACAAAGGTATGAGGAAGAGCTGGATGGTAGGAAGTCGAGGAGGGCAGGATATAAAAGTAGACTTTGATAATGTTGTCAAAACTATCATTGACCACATGGGCTTTTGTGATGGAGGAAAGACACCTGACTTCCTTCTAATACACAGTTGGGAAGGGTACCAGAAGCACAGATGGGATGAAGGGAACACGCCAGTGCCTCCCTCCACTTAAGGAAAGTGTCTGAAGGCTAAAGGAAGTTAGAATTATGGGAAAAAAATAAAATATAAGGTCTAAGGCCCACAGTATTTCTCCTAAGAGCCCAGAGGATATATTAATCCCTAAGGTAGAAATTCCGTGATGAGGGTGCCATTGACTTCTTTGGGATATTCAGTGGGGGCTGTCTACTGTACTCAACACCAAGAGGTGCTGCTGCAGAACTGGACCTGCCTAACACAACAAATCAATCAGCATCCAAAATAGCAGAGGCCAGATGGCAGCCCTCGACAGAGAGAAAGTGGACATAATTACAATAATGAGCTGCAAGGCCCGAGTAGCAACCCGCGTGTCTCGCCCACAGGCTTCTGAGATAATGACTAACAGACCCATGGGCCTTTGGGAAAGCTAAGTGAACATCCATCCACTGGAGGGCTGTTTGACCTACATGTGTAACTCAAAAGGTGGGCAGCTGGTGAGCAGAAGGCCCTCCGCCAGCAGTCTCCATGGCAGCCCCTCACCCACTACACAGATAAGCACACTCTAACTTGGTGCTCATGACGTGAAGGGGAAGCTGAGTAAAGTCCTTGGAGTTCTAGCACAAACACATATCCTGTGTATTCTTCCAACGGTTTCCCAAGGGACATGTATCTATTTATAGAGACAGCCCATTGAGAAAAGGGAAACATGCAGACGTTCCAAGACTGGCTGGGTATAGGGTCTGACCTGACATCATACTGAGAAATCAGAAGCACTGCACTAGCCTCCAAGTAGAGAGGGAATTCATAGAGACCAGATGGCCCAGGCTCACCTCCCAGGGGTCCAGTGGAGTCAGAGATTCATCTGGAACTTACACTCCTAAATGCCAAGTTGTAGTGTTAATGTAGCAACTGGCAGAATTCTTATATTGTGTTCCCTATTGTGTAGCAAAGAATTATTATGATAGGGAAAAACAAAATAAAACAAACGAAAGAAGTGCACACCACTGCTGGGCAAAATAATAAATCAGAGTGACAACAGTCCAAGAGGAAACAGACATCCGTCTCTCTTTGAGAGTCTTATGTCATGGAGATTTGTTGGTCCTCATAACATTCTTGTTCAAGCCAGTTATTGAGCCTGCTTGGCCATGGCAAAAAGCGAGCTCCGTCAGAGAAAAATCACGGTTGGCTACTGGAAACCTAACCTCAGAACAGCTCTAATTTCTGCTGCTGTGCTGGTGGTGGTCTAAAATAACAGTATAGCCTTGGGTTGCCTGGTATGAGATTAATGCTCTAGGAAATAGATTCTTTCCCAGTCCTGCCAATAACGAGGGACAAAAGCCGGCTTTCACGTGGAAGGGAAAGCAGTAAGCATGCACTCCACCGCCACAGAAGTAGCTTAATATTTCTGTTCTCTGTCACAATTTATACAGTTCACAGGACTTCGAGCAACTTGGAACCAGTGACGTGATGCTGATTGGGATTCTCAGTGCAACCACGCTGAATGACAACTATACATGGGTAACCGCCACAACCATTGCTCAGTAAGGTGAATTGCTCCATCCCCTTGCATAAAGAGCCACCTAGCCAGGGAGTGGTGAGGAGGGGATAAAATCCAAGCCTTGAGTCAAAACAGCACCAAAGGCTGTGCTTGTTCCTCTGTCACTAAGGGACTTACTGCTTCGCTATCACTGCCACCCACCACCTTGAAGGCCCTGCCACACACTAGCGAAGGCTACAATCAGGTTGAATAATACACAATGTAGAACCAACCAGACACCTCATAGCCATTTTGTATCCATAGTTACCAGTTGAGCCAAGATGACACATGATCACTGCAGTAGGTATCTTTTGTTTCCTACCCTAAGGCTTCTTTGCTAGGCAAGCGTAAAAGTGTAAGCGCTCAGACAAAGAGTACAAAATTATCCTTTCTTCTTTGACCAAATCGGTGTGAGTTCTGGATCCTGTGACTCTCTCCAGTAGGATTCAGTCTCCACTGACTGTAACAGGAAATGTGTTCTGTCATGTACTGCATATTTTGTTTTCTTTTTACTGTTTTCTACTCTCATTCTCCCATCCCCAATGGGATCATGTCACAAAGCGAATAAATGCGAGGAAGCCCTTGTCTCTGTCTTTTCTTCCTAGGGAACCTAGATAAGATAACAAAGTAAGGTGGAACTTTAGGGATGTTCTGTATGATTTTTCAAAGGCAACAACACTGGAGTTAGGCCTTAAAGTTTCCGGAAGTTGGCCAGGTAGGCAAGAGGGAAGTGCGTTCCTGGTAGAAGTGACAACAGGAAAAGTCTTGGTGAGCTCAGAGAATTGCAAACATTCCACTGAGAAGGATCATCATTAATCATGGACCGCTAAAGGAGGTTAGGGGGGGGGGGGATCAGATGCAAAGACTATGCATACAAAGCCATTACGGGCTCTCTCTTGCAGGTAACGTGTTTAATAACTATGTCTGTCAGTGTCTCACGCCTTGTCCTGAGACTGACGTGATGCAAACCGGCTCTCTTTCCAGCATCGAGGCGTTTTAAGCTGAATTTGCTCTCCACCAGTCGAAAGTTCTAGATAAAATCAGCAGACACTGCTGATTTCTATCTGATCCATTTATTTTTCCTTTCCAGTCTTTCTGGAAAGAGCTCAATTTCGTTTGTCCTTACTGACCACATGGTTTTGTGCGGGGGCGGGGGGAATGCTGTCTCCCCAGGGGATACCGTGAGCTAGGGATGAGTAAACTTTTCCAGTCAGTAACCAGATTAGTAAATATTTTGGCTTGTGAGCCCCATGGTTTCCCACTATCACTATTAAACTCTGCTACTGCAGTGTGAAAACATCTAAAGCATCCTTTATGATGCTTTATCTGTGGACACTGAACTTTGCGGTTTTTTTAAAAATCCTTTTCCAGCATCACAGCACATTGCAGTGGTACCTCTAAGACTCCTATGGATACAAAAATCTATGAAGGCTCAAGTAAAATGGCATAGTGTCTGCCTGTAACCTGTACACATCCTCCAATAGGCTTTGTCATCTCTAAATTGCTTGTAATGCCAAATACAACATAAACTCTAAACAAGTAATTATATATCATTATTTAAGAAATGGCAAGAGAAGTGTGTACATATTTAATACACATGTAATTTTTCCTTGTTAAATATTCCCGATCCTAGGTTTGTTGACTCCACAGATGTACAGCCTAAAGATAAGGGCCAGTACTCAGGAGGCAGAGGCAGTCAGATCTCTGTGAGTTTGAGGCCAGCCTGGTCTACAAAGGGAGTTCCAGAACAGCCAGAACAACATAGAGAATCTGTCTCAACAAACAAAATCCAAACCAAACAAAAGGTATGTAAAATTGACCATTTCCCATTCTTTCCCTCATTTACAAATGCAATACCTGGGGCTGGAGAGATAATTCAGTAGTTAAGAGCACTGGCTAATCTTTCAGGGCACCCCGTTTCAGTTCCCAGCTCCCACATACAACCATCCAAACCTCCAGTTGCAGGGAATTCTTCTGGCCTCTCTGGGCATCAGGCATGCATTCAGTGCACTTACATACATGCAGGCAAAACACTTAAACATAAAAAACAAAATTAAAAGTCTTTAAAAATAAAAATGCAATACCCATAGCTCATGGTCTGTGTGAACGCAGACAATGGGGCAGATGTAGTTCATAAAGCCCATCCAATCTTCTGTACATTCAATGTAGTTTCAATTCTTTTGCCAAAGATTGGTTTAGCATACACCTGTATTTAAGTCTTTTGCAATGAGATCTGCAAGTGCTCCTTGGCTCCAGGGAGGCATATGAGGAGGAACAGTCCTTTTACTGCCTATATGAGTGGCTATGTGATGAATATACAGCTGCTATAGCTATGCTGAGGACATGAAATTTCTCACTTTTATCTGAGAACTGCAAAGCAGAGAAAGCGATCTCATAGAATCTTTATCACAGTACCAAGGTGTTGAAGTAACTTGAAAATTACTTGGACCTTCAAATGTCATCAGATTGTTGAACTTCACTGACTCCAGATTTCTTGTATAATAGGGTTCTTACTACAGAAGCCACCTTAGGGGCTGGAGAGATGGTTCAGTGGTTAAAAGCACTGACTGCTCTTCCAGAGGTGTAGTGATAGGGAGCAGGCCTTGTTCCTGGCGCCTGGCTACCTTAACTCCCGAAATAATTACACAGAAATTGTATTAATTAAATTACTGCCTGGCCCATTATATCTAGCCTCTTCTTGGCCAACTCTCACTCTTGATTTAACCCATTTCTAATAATCTGTATGTCACCACGAGGTTGTGGTTTACTGGGAAAGCTTCTAACCAGCATCAGTCTTGGGCAGGAGAACCATGGCGTCTGCCACACTCCCTTCTTTCCAGCATTCCGTTCTGTCTACTCCGCCTACCTGATCTCTGCCCTATCAAAAGGCCAAGGCAGTTTTCTTTATTCACCAATGAAAGCAACACAAATGCAGAAGGACCTCCTACACCACAGAGGACCCGTGTTCAATTCCTAGTACCCACATGGCAGCTCACACCTGTCTGTAACTTCAACTCCAGGGGATCTGACACCTTCACACGGATACATATGCAAGCAAAACACCAATGCATGTAAAATAAAAATAGACAAATCATAAACCACCTTAATCAAGTTTTCTGTTGCTTAAAGCCAATACTTTTCTATTGATAAATGATATAAAATACCTAAGGCAATATTATGTCAATCATTATAAACACTGACTTTGAAAAATATCTTAGAACAAATAAAAGTGTGGCATATTTTACACAATTAAAATACCATATTTTAATACATATTGGATACATATGCAGAAATATATATACATATATATGTATATATATATGTACTTCTCAGTCTGAGAAATCTGTGGAGCAATTTTATCATTGCATAGATGGTACAAATTTTTACACAAGTAGGCTATATGGTATACCTTCTTATTCCTAGGATCGCAATGAAAAAGATGTGAGATTGAACTACTTGGAAGAAATTCGCTAATCAAGTACAGCATCTGGGAGATTCACAAGGCAGCTGATGGTGGCACTTGGCACGCCGCTTCACTATCATCCTGCTCTTTATAAGTGTTGTGAGTACATTCCACGGAGTTGGAGAGATGGCTCAATGGTTTAGAACCCACACCACGCTTCCCGAAGACCCGAGTTTGGTTCTCAGTACCGATGTTGGGCTGCTAGCAACCACCTGTAATTCAGCTCCAGAGCATTCAGGGCCTGGTGCACACACACACTTTTAGAAACAAAAATGAATCTTTTTTTTTTTAAAGAGTGCACTATAAAATAATAGTACGGTATGATATATTGATAAACCAAGAATATAATAATCTCTTATCACTATTTAGTAGTAAGCATATAATCATATTACTGTGTTTCTATGCAACTGGAAGCATAGTTCATACCAGCATCACTACCCACACTAGTAACACAGTGCGTCACAAACATACAATGGCTACAATGCCACTAAACTAGGGAAGGATTTCAACTCCCTTATGATTTAATGAAATCACTGTCATATGTATGGCCCCTCATCAACCAATGCCTCTTTATGTGTTTCAAGGTTTTAGGAAGGCTACAATCAGCCGTAATGAACTCTGGGAACTGTTGTTGGGTAAGTAGGGAGGCAAAGAAACTTAAGCTTATTTGTTTTCTTATTCAAAAAATTAAAGTAGCCGGGCGGTGGTGGCGCACGCCTTTAATCCCAGCACGTGGGAGGCAGAGGCAGGCGGATCTCTGTGAGTTCAAGGCCAGCCTGGTCCACAAGACCTCGTTCCAGGACAGGTACCAAAGCTACAGAGAAACCTTGTTTCAAAAAACAAAAAACAAACAAACAAACAAACAAACAAAAGTATATGCAATCTTCCTAGACTTTAAACATTGGTCTATAAAATGAATTCCAGGACAGCCAGAGCTGCTACACATAGAAATCCTGTTTTGAAAAACCAAAAGGCAAAACCAAGTCAAACTAAAGGAAGGAAGGAATAAAAGAAAAAAAGATGGCTTACTGGGGCTGAGAGATGACTTATTGGTTAAGAGCACTTACTGCTCTTCCAGGTAACCCAGTTCAGTTCTCAGCACCCATGTCAGGTGACTCACAACTGCCTGTCCCTCTAGCTTACATTCCCTCTTCTGGTCACCCTGGTCACCTGTACACACATTGGATATATTCACCCAGACACGTAAGAAAATAAAATATTCTAAATGATTTATTAGAAAAAAAGCAAATTTACAAAAATAACAGGACGAACTGCTGACATGGATAGGTATTTTGAATTGGATCCTTTGGGAATCTAGGGATTAATTAATTGATCAATTAATTTAGAGAATGATCTCATTATGTAGCCTATGCTGGCCTTGAACTCTTTCTCTCTCTGCCTCCCTTCCTGGGGGCTGGGATGACAGGCCTGTGCCACCATACCTGGCTTTATTTTATTCTCTTAATAAGGTACCTTCAGCCATTCTACTTGCTTTGTGAGAGTAACTTAGGGAGGTGCACTCCAGAACACATAAGTGTGCTTCTATACACTAACAACAAATTATCTGGGAGGGAAATTAAGAAAATAATCCATTTATGATAGCCATCAAAAAGAACAAAATGGGAACTTTAACTAAGGAAATGAAACTCTGGTACACTAAAAATTACAAGTAATTGATGAAATAAATTAAGAAAGATATAGTTGGCCAGGCAGTGGTGGTGCACACACCTTTAATCCCAGCACTTGGGAGGCAGAGGCAGGCAGATCTCTAGGAGTTAGAGGCCAGCCTGGTCTATAGAGCAAGTTCCAGGACAGGCTCCAAAGCTATACAGAGAGAGAGAGAGAGAGAGAGAGAGAGGGGTCATGGTGTCAGTTCACAGCGACAGAAGAACGGCTAGGAAGGAATGCAGACAATGAACGTCAGGTGGCTAGGACTACCTTCCTCTGCAACAGCCAGAGTCATAGCTCTCTGGGTCAGTGAAGATGTCCGGGCATTAGTTCTGTAGCCCAGTATTCATCATAAGGTACATACATGTAACCAGCTACATGGCAACAAATAAGAAGCATTCAGGGGCTGGGTAGAGGTAGAGAAAGGATGTGGGGGAGTATGTAAGAACATAATGCTACTTTCAGCTGCTTTTTCTTAAAAGTTTAGTTATAATGCATATTTTGTCTCCTCCTAAATGGGCTTCTTTATCATCAGCTACACTCATCCCACATATCTCTTTGAGCTTTCCAGTTTGATTCAGGCTACATTAATGACTAATAGTGACTATGAGGGGAAAATGGTCCACACTTCATCTAAAGCAGAGCTGTGAATATTGTTTTGCATGGGTCCTTGCCTCAGCCCAGTTCTAAGCAGCAGCATTTTTTGGTTCTAATGCTGACCGTTCCAATGACACACAGAAATCTGCACAATGGCTTATGCGGAAACCTTATCATTAATATACTTGATAGAATTCAAAGCATTTTGATTACATAACAGAATTTAGCCAGTCCAAATAATCTAAGAAGGGCTAGAATATAAGAATTTTAAGATTAAGGGTATCTTTATGTTATGGTTACTCATTCCAACATTTGTGCAGGGAAAAATATTTAATCTCTGTATCTTAGAATAAAAAATAAAGTCACAGGGTGCAACATCAGCAAATAAAGATCACTTGTCAAGTTGGGTGTGGCAGCTCATAGCTGTAACACCAGCGATTCAGGGAACTGAGGCAGGAGGTTGCTCTGTGTACCAGGACAGCCTGAGTTATGGAATAAGATTGTCTCAAAACAAAGAAACATACATTAGTGTGTTTCTTTACAATAAACTATCAGAGGGGGAGATTAAGAAAATGATACCATTTATGGTAGCCATCAAAAAGAACAAAATGGGAACTTTAACTAAGGAGATGAAATTCTGGTACACAAAAAATTAAGACACAGTTAAATGGATAGATATTCAAGGGTTTATTTTGGAAAATTAATATTGTTAAAATATCCATACTACTAAAATTGATGTACAGAGTCAATGCATTCCTCAAAAGTTCAATGACTTTTTTTGAAACAAAGTAGATGCTTTAAAAAGAATCCTAAACTTCATATGTGACCACAAAATCTCTACATAGTCAAAAAGCGGGGGAGACAAAGATGTCCCTGGGAAAATATTCCACATTCATAAAGAATAAAATTAGATTCATATTTTACACAAAAACCAATTCAAAGTGAGATGGACATGCAAGATTTTGAACTGCACATACTCCTGGAAGAAAGCCTATGAAACCTTTCGGACATGGGGCTTGGCAGTTATTCCTCAGACATAACACAAAAGCCCAGGTAGCAAAGGTAAGACTAGACAAAGCAGAATTATGCTGAACCTCAAGCCATCTGCTTAGCAAAGTAGTCAATCAAAAGAGTGAAAACTCAACCTGCAGAATGGGAGAAAACATTTGCAAACCATGTATTTGGGGCCCATATCCAAAATAGGCAGTGCATTCCTACAGGTCAGCAGAGAAACCGCAGACAATCCCGTAAGAATAGGCCAAGCATGAAGCGTTTCTCTAAAGACATGCAAATGGCCAATAGTTTTATGAAAGATGCCCCAAATTGCTAATTGTCATCAGGGATATTCGAATGGAGACCACAATGAGCTATTACACACTTGTTAGGATGAACAATATCAAAAAGCAGCTGGGCACTCTCCCGTAATCCCAGCACCCGAGAAGTGGACAAAGATCATGGGTCTAAGGTCATTCTCAATTAAATAGTGCATTTGAGGCCAACTTTGGCTACAAGAAACTCTGTCTCAAAAACAAAAACAAAAAGCAAGCAAGAAAACAAACAAACAAACAAACAAAAAAAACCCCACCAACAGTAAGTGTATAAAGTAACGAATGTGGAAGTTTCTCAAAAAACTGAAAATAAAACTACCCTGAAACTACCTAGTTCTACCATCCTGAGCCTATAATCAAAGGGCTCTATATTCTACCATAGACATTTGCACATCCAGTTCTACCACCCAGGGCCTATAATAAAAGGGCTCTATATTTTACCATAGACATTTGCACATCCATATTTATTGCAGCTCTATTCATAATAGCAAAGGGATGAAGACCACTTAGATATACAAAACAGATGAATGGGCAATGGAAACACGGTATTTCTACACAATGGAATTTAAATGTAGCCATTAAGAAAATCAAAACTATGAGAATTGCAGGAAAATGAGTAGAACTGGAAAATATTTTATTAAGATAGTCTAGGATCAGAAAGACAGATAACGTATGTTCTCTCCCATATGTGGGTCCCGTAATAGCTTCTCATTGTTAAATATGAGTATGTAGGTGGGAGTAAGTGTGGGTAGAGGACAGGAAACCAGAGAATGATCGAGGATGGAAAAAAGGAGGCTTTAAGGGAGGGAGTGTAGAAGAAGCAATAGAACACATGAGATATGAAAACAGAAGGAAGATGGTAGGCGCTGAAGGCTACACCAGGGAAGCAGGAACGAGGAGACAGGGGAGAGGAAGAAATGGGAGGAAAACTACGTATGAAAATGTCAGAAGAAAATTACCACTCTGTAACCTAACAAAGAAAACTCTAAAAAGTAAAACCAACCAGAGTTGGTTGGTAAAAACTGGCCAGATACAGAAACTTAAAAAAAAAAATCTTTTTTTTTTTTTTTTTTTTTTTTGCAAGGATGTGGAGAAATGGGAACCCTTGTTGTGATGGCTAGTCTTTTGGCTGTCAACTTGATTGCACCTGAAACTAATGAAAATCCAAGTGACTGGGTACACCTGTGAGAGATTATTTTTTTAAAAAAAATTACATCATTTGATGTGCGAAGACCCACTTTTAATCCGGATCATCTGAAATGGGAAGATCCATCTTTAGTCTGGGCCACGCCTTCTGCTCTCTTTCGCTGCCTCCTTGCCCTTGCTCGTGCCGGCAAGACCGTTCCTTCACTGACATTACAACCTACTTCTTCAGAATTCTGGCTTGTATTTAAGATCAGCCGAGACAGACAGCTCGGATTCTTGGACCTTGCATTGGTAGACAGCCAGTGTGGGACAAGCTGGATCATAGCCTTTAAGCCATTCTAATAACTCCCATATTCTGTTTTCCATAGGAACTGCACCACTGTGCATTTCAACCAATTGTTCACAATAGCCAAGAGAGGAAGAACATGTAAACACTCTCTGAGGGGTGAATGGATGATGCAAATGTGCTATAGAAGCACAGTGGAATATTGTTCAGTTCTTAAAAAGAAGGGATTGCTATCACATACAACACAGAAAAACCTTGGATTGCATTATGTTAAGCAGAAAAAGGCAGTTATGGGAGGAACTACTGCATGCTTCGACTTCTATAAGGAATATGAAGGCAGTCGAATGGATAGAAGAGGAATGGCATGGCGGTTGGCGAGAGTTAGAATAGGGTAAAGAGGAGGTGCTGTGTAGTGGGTATAAAGTATATCACCTGCCAGATAGGATCTAGGGATCTGCTACACGACACTGTGCCTCTAATTAGCAATGCTGCACAGTGCCGTTAACGGTTCAGACCTCACGTAAATGCTTTCACCATTATTTTAAGACACCACCAAATAGGGGCTAGAGAGATGGCTCAGAGGTTAGGAATATTTGCTGCTCTTACAGAGGGCTTCCAGAGTTTGCTTCCCAGAACCCACATTGGGGGACTCACAGCCTTCTCTAATTCCAGCTGAAGGGGCTCCAACGCCTATGGTCCTCATGGGCAGCTCTACTCACATGTGTCTCACATGCAGACACACATACCTACACATTTTTTAAAACACCTAATAAACTAAACAGTCCATGACAGATAATTATAACGGAAGAAATAGGGGACAGCAGTGGAGTAGTGGACAGGGAATTTCAAGAGGCTTCCAGATGTAATTATGTTACAGCCCGGTTCTTTGGCTTTAAGGTTTCTAGACTCCTCACCATTTGCCCACTTGTGAAATTGTGAACTTGGACTAGAATTAGGTGACTGCTAAAGCTGTCTCTCAGGTTACCTGTGAAACCAGATCTATACCACTGGAGCCTATTCCTTCCAATCTCCCTGGCCCCGCCCCCACTTCACTTTTCTTTCCCTAACAGATCAATACGTCTCTTTCAACTTTGTTCTTTCTTATCTATGAATGCCATTCTTGCGTCATCTGTGCAATCAGTATGCTCACTTGCTGTACTTACAGTCCCTTGAAAATATTATCTCAGATTCAGGCTGGGTAGATAAGAACCCTATCATTACCAAGGTGGAGTCCGCTCAGCACCAGCAGCCTCATTTTGGTCCATATGAAACCTAGTCCAATTGGATATGCTTTCCCAAGACTCGCTGGCCTTTTCTATTGTTAATGTTTGGAGACAGGGTCATGCAATGAATTCCTGGCTGGCTTGTAAACCCTCTATTCCCTCTGGAGTGTGCCACTGGGTGAAGATGAGAACGGTTGCGTTAGCTCCTGGTTTGCCAGTTCGTCCTCTAGTAATTATTTCAGCCTTCTTGCAGGAAGGAAGGCACGGGTTGTTCATTTTCTGTTTCATTTCCCTTTCAGCCACTTTTGGTATTAATCGTTTCCTCTGTAAGTTGGAGATTTAATAGGAGAAGTTACCTATACACATGTCTCCAATAGGCAGCCAGATACTGGGAATGAATAAAGCAGGTCTATGTCCTGTAGTGGCTGAGCGAGAAGGCTCAGGGAACCTACATTCCAGACTTACTCATTTTCTTCAGAGGGGGGAAGGTTTATTTTGGTTCACGGTTCTGTAGGTTTCAGCCAGTAATCTTTGTCTTTACTTATTGGTTAGGCAGAGCCTCATGCTGGCAGGAGCAATAAGGAGGAGGAGGTGGCTCAATGAATGGCGGACAGAAAGCAGAAGGAGCCAAAAAAAAAAAAAAATCTACATTTAAAAAAATGGAAAGCTCTTGATTTACTTAACTTGGGCATCTAGTTAAACTGTATTTTGAAAACTACCAAACTACTATGTGGGCTAAATGGCAGATTTTTTGCTGACTCAATTTCGCTCTGACCCTTCTACCAAAGCACCGTGGAAAGCCAGGGCTCCCACGGTGAACACCCCCTTTCTGAATATTCCCACCGTGCCTCTGCACTAACACTTCTAATCCATGGACAGTCATGGAATGTTTCTGGGTCTCCATGCCTATTTTCCTCATTCATTTCATTCAGTGTGGGATTTTTGTTTGTTTTAACGCCATGGCCTCTCAGCTGTTTCTTTCACTCGACGTTCTTTACTCTTTTCTCTAGATTTAATTAACTGCAAAAAGCGTCTGGGTAAGAAGACGCGGCCCGGAATATTCCAATAAGAAGGATTCTGTCCATGTTGACTGAAGAAAAAAAAAATAAAAATTGGCGCTGTAAACGGAGAACTCGAAATTCTGTTTAGGTTTGCATGATTACTGCTTTCTGCCGGGACTAAAAGACTGAAAATCGGTCCATGCCGGAAGGAAAAGCTGTGCTGAGAGGACACACAGATCGTCTCTTTTCCCCTCAGCAGAACAGCAATAAAACAGCGTATTCATCCTTTTCTGAGCGGTCGCTGCTCTTTTACCAACGAATACTAGGTCTTCCTTGTCGTTTGCGTTTGTTACTGGGAGCGCTCAGTTATTAAACTGTCCTAGGCTCATGATCACATCCAATGCCTTGCTATTCCCAGTTTTTTCTCACCTCCTCAGAATCGAGGTCCAATCCAGATCGGACCCAAGCTCTCTCTAGACCCTCCTCAGATTCTTTTGGCGGGAACCTAAATTTTACAAAGGGGTTTCCTCCTCCGTCCCACTGTTCTTTATTCCTCTCCCGTGCCTTCCTCCCGATTTACAAATAAATCTGTTTTTGTCCGATTGCAGGTTTCTTTCTGGTGATCTTTGCCTACTTGCCTTTAACTGGTTACTATCAGGATCTCTTAATTGACCAATTCACGATCGCTCTCGGCTAAATGTGCCCAAGCGCTGTAGAGATTTACTATCCCTCATAGCCCAAACGAGAAACAAATCCTTTCTACAATAGTTCCCATCAGTGCCCCCCTCCCGCCCCCGACCCTAATATCCTCTTAAAGATGGCTTTAGTCATTTTTATCTAGGTCACACTCCAGTGCTTCCAGTTCTGAATTCCTGGGTCATATTAAAATGTAGCAGATGGGGTGGGGAGAGATGTGTGGGCCTTTGACCTTGTGAAACAATGATTTAGAAATGCACTAGCTCAATACAGAAGAGGGCAAGACGGGATCACATAACAAAAAGCTTTTCCGGGAAGCCAGGTTTTGTCCCGGTTTCTTCGAGTGTCCCCAAGGCACAGGTAGGGAGGCGAGGGGCAGGATGCATCCTCGATCCCGGGGGTCACGCCCGAGGCCCTCCGAGCGTCCCCAGGAGGGGTCCCGGCCCTGCAGTGCGCAGCTCTGGCACTCGGTCCTCTCCATCGAGCCTCCTTTCCCGGATGACCGGAGCCGAGAAACAGCGGCCAGCGAGCGGGACCCGCCCCCGGTCCGCGGCGCCCACGCCCAGCGCTGTCCGTTGTCCCCGGCGCAGTGCAGCAGAGCGCGCACACAGTCCCTCCCGGGCCCGGACCGCGCACGCGCATCGGGACCCGCGCCCTCGGCGGCGGGAGGGGCTGCGGGGGCGTCCCGGGGGCTTTGGGGAGGGGAAGGAGGGGGAAGAGGAGGAGGCGGCGGCCGCGTCGCCCTCGTCGGGGCTCGCGCTCGCCCTGCGCCTCGGCCGAGCCCCGCGAGGCTGAAACGCTTTCTCCCGGCATGCAGCGGGAGGAGGGATTTAACACCAAGATGGCGGACGGCCCGGATGAGTACGAGACCGAAACGGGCTGCGTGCCCCTTCTCCACCCCGAGGTGAGGGACGGCGGCGAGCGCCTCTCCCGGGCCCCGGCTCCCGCGGTGGCCGCTCCCTCAGGCTCGGCGCGAGGGCGGCGGCCGATGCGTCCGCGCGGGACCCGGCGGGGAGGGAGGCTGAAGGAGCGAGTCCAAGCAGGCCCGAGCGCGGCGGCGGCGGCGGCGAGCGGATAACGGGGGAGGAGATAGCGGGGCGGGCCCGGCCGGGGCGGGCTCTGGGACGCCGTCCCTGGCGGTGCCTGGAGGACCGGGGTGGGGATGTGGTTTGGGTCTGCCTGGTCGCTGCGCTGCCGGTGGGTGCCGAGGCGACGGGGGCCTGCTGACACTTCGGAACCTCCGCGCGAGCCCCTTGGGCAGGCTCCAAGCCTCTCCCGGGCGAGGAGGGAGCCGATCCGCTTTGGATTTCTGTCCCCTCTCCATCCTTCGTCGCGGTGGATGACACTGTCCACTCCGTTAGTTCTCTCGTGGCGTGGGGTGGGGTGGGGGGATAGTAGTTGCTTGGGCGAAGTGATGCCCTGCCAGGATTTGTCATAGCAACCAACTCGGCGCACAGGACGTCGAATTTCGGTGCTTGAGTATTTGCCCCTAAGCCATTAAAATAAAAAATTAAAAAGAGAAAGAGGGGTCAGAACTTTCGGGATAACCACTCACCCACACATACATGTTAGCTTGTCAGAGTACAACTGTTTTAGGAAACGGGGTTTGTGTTGGGGAGGGTAGAATGCAACACGTTTCCCATGGCTTCTTTTGTATCATCTCATGAAAAGTGAACGTCTCCGTCCCAGCTCGGTCACGTTCTGTAGTTGTTTACCTCCCAGTGTGTGGCCGAGTTTGTGTTTAGTTAAGACCTGGAAGCAATTGGCTTGTGAGATGCGGGGAAAGGCAGGAAAGAAGAGCACAGCTCCCTGCAGAACTCAAGTCGTGCTTTGAGGTTGAGTTTTGTGCACACATCTGCGGTGTTCGCTACAGGGCGAACAAAGGTGGTTCCTTTGCGTGAAATTGATTTTCTTTTTGGATTTTTTTTGTACCTTGCGAAAATTGTGAATAACAGGGACCACTGTCTCATGTGTTCATTCTACGTCATCGGTCATCGTCTCATTCATAACTTTATTACACACTCACACACACACAACACACACATACACAAAACTAGAGTTTCTTAGAAATGTATGCCTGGACAAGTCTCATTAGAAAAAGTTATTTTGGGGGCTGGAGAGATGGCTCAGTGGTTAAGAGCACTGACTGCTCTTCCAGAGGACCCGGGTTCAATTCCCAGCACCCACATGGCAGCTCACAACTGTCTGAAGATCCAGTTGCAGGGGATCTGACACCTTCACACAAATGCACATAAAATAAAAAGTTAAATAGACCATAAAAATATTAAAAAAAAAGTTATTTTGGGTTTCCGACAGAACTATGCAGTAAGAATAAACTTTTTAAAAAATTGAAGTGGGAGAGCCTGGAAGGATGGCTCAGTGGTTGAGGACCTGGATTCAATTCCCAGCACACGCATGACAGCTCATGCCTGTTTGTAACTCCAGTTCCTGGGGATCCTCACACAGACATCCACGCAGGCAAAACACATTAAGTGCATATAAAGTAAAAATAAATAAATCGTTAAAAAAAATGGAAGTGGTAAAATCTTAGAATTGGCATTAGAGACATTTCTTTTGGTTTACACTCAAGCCCTAAAAATATGTTCAGAAAGTTTTCAGACATTGTGTTGTAAGTGTGGTTAAGGAATATTTCTATTCATCTGTTCCTGAGGGTGTATTTCAAGCACTTAAAGCGTTTTATATATTTTAAAGATCGGTGACACAGCAGTGGTTTGGAGGCAGAGAGAAGGAAATGAGTTGAAAATTAACCTTAACAGTATAATGAGTTGAGGCCAACTTGGGCTAACTGATACCCTGTCTGCAAACCAGACTGTAAACAAACAAAACAAAAAGCTTTTTGCTTTGTAAATGTGTCTGTTGCTTTTTACCCTAAACATGATTTTGCAGGGTGTGGCACTACACGCCTAGTACTTGGGAGGCAGAGTCAGGAATGTCTCTGAGTTTGAACTCAGACCGGTCTACATAGCAAGTTCCAGGCTGTCCAGGGCTAAACAGTGAGACTGTGTCTCAAAACCTTTTTTTTTTTTTTTTTTTTTTTTTTTTTAAAAACAGAGTCTAGAGATTGCTTGAAGTTTAGGTGTCATTAGTTTGTTATTTAATAGATGTTCTATTACTACAAAGTCAGCCTCCCTCTTGTTCAGTTTAAATTGGTATGGTATATATTCCTTTTACCCAGTAAACACAAGTTTCAATTCTGGAATTCTGGGGACTGACTGAAGAGGTTATTTTCTGTGGTTAGTTTCTCGCACCTGCTGTAGATCTGGTATTCTTCTGAGCCTTACAGTGTGGTAGCAGAACAGGGCATGCTGTTTCTCTTGAGTTTGTGAAATTGGGATAATGATGATGGTAACAACACTTAACTAATGGGCTGTTAAGGAGGTTAAATGAGATAATGGAGAACACAGGCTCTTGGGTCAGAATGACTGGGGATTACAAATCTGCTGCTTCTGTTTTATTTCCTCGTCCTCTTTCTACTCTTCCTCTTCAGGCGGGCGGCTTGTAGCCTAGTCTCCACCCAAGGTAACAAAGAATGACCTTGAGTTCTGGTCCCCACACCCTGTGTGTACCAGGTGAGAGCTCTGACCATGGAGCCTCATTCCCGGGCCTAGATTCCAATTTGGAATCCTCAGCAATTAAATGATATGAAGTAAAAATTTGTTTAAGCTTCTATTTGTGTATCAGAAAATATCACAAAATGGTTTCTAAGTATTTGTTAAATAGATGAATTATTTGTAGGCTAGAGAGTTTAGCTGTTGCCAAACATGGTAGAACACAGCTATAATACAAATCTATGAGGAACTGAAGCGGGAGGACTGAGTTCCCCGCTAGCCACTTTAGATAGAAGGACTCTACATAGATAGACTCAGCTATTGCTCAATTACCACTTTCTGTGTAAACTGCTCATGTTAAAACCTTTTTAGACAAATATGGACAATGAAATATTTTTAGAGGTTTTTTTTTTGTAAGAAAATCTTAACTTTTTAAACGAAACACCATTTGTTTAGTGAGTCAAGTAAATACTTGTTTACCAGATTTGGACCAGGTGTGGCACTGAACTCAGAATTGTGTGTGTTTAAGATCAAGAAAAGGCGCTATAGAGTACTGATTAAAAGTGAGTTTTGCTGTTCACTGTTATCATGGTCAAATTGTATTTTCCTCATTTGTAAAGTTGGGTTGCTATTACCTACCTTTTAGAGTCCTTGTGAGCATTAGTCTTAGGCAAGCCACTGTTTGGGAAACAGCCGTCACACATTTGCACTAACAGGCAAACCTTCTGAAGGCCATGAATACCACACAGTGTCTACTGAAAGGGAAGTTGATATCACCACTGCTCTGTTGAAATAGGCGATAATTCATTTTATCACAGAGGAAGAATTAGAGGATATTTGGAACTAGATAAACTGCCCTTCGTGGATTAGGGCTGGTCCTGGCTTGGTAACCCGAGTTAGTGGATGCTTAATTGCTCCTAGTTTCTTTGCTTTTCAGATAAAGAGACTAGACGATCCCCAAGATCTCTTTGATGTTCTGATTGAAGTTGTGATTTTTTTTCAGGGTAATCAACTTGAACATCTAACTGTTGTACACACAACACTGTTTTAGATCGTGTGAGTTAACATAAAGTAAAATGTACTGTTTTCCAGAAAGTAATACTCTAGTAGGGAACATACATGTCTGTGAAACACTCTATGGATCCAAGTCAGTGCTGAATGGGATAGAAGAGCCTGCTAGCAGTGTCAGGTTCCCGTCACTCAGAATGGCTGCTGTAAGACTGGGAACGGGACAAAGAGCATGTGCTGGTCTGCAGTCCAGCTTCTCCTGATTCATAGTAGCTCAGCAGGCCAGCGCAGCGCTGCAGTAGCGATCACAAACCCCTTCTGCCAGCGGATGGACCCCGGGAGCTCTGCACCTAGATTATCTGGGTTCCTGCTTTCTTCCTTTCCTCCCTCATCTTCCCCCAACCCACATAATGTGTGTGCTTTTTAAGTGGTGACGTTTAATTTTATATTTGTTTTTAATCCATTTTCTTTTCTCATGACTTGTCTTGGTTGACTGTTGAAGTAAAGCATCTGCTGCCTTCACAGGTTTTCTTCTTAAAGGGTCCTTTCAGGCCTTAGTAGTGATGACTCTGCTGTTTTCCATTTGTGCTTTTCATCCTATTATGTATGCATTTAGAGATATATTGTTTGTATGTATAAGTTAATGTCTTGCCTTAAACAGTACAGGAACTTTCAAAGTTGTTTTCTTCTGTTAGGTTATTGGCAGCTCTGTCATCAGATACGGGTTTGCAGACATTAGGTAGGACATCCTTTTTTCTTTTTAGCTTTTTTTTTTGCATTTGTAGGCAGAGGTAGATTGGTCTCTTGAGTTTGAGGCCAGCCTGGTCTACAAAGTAAATTTCAGGACAGCCAGGGTTATGCAGAGAAACCCTGTTTCAAAAAACAAACAAACAAACAATGCATATTTTTATTATTTATTTATGTGCATGTGTTTGTGTGAGTGTGTGCGCCTGCTTATGGAGGCCAGGTGAGGGCAGCAGAGCCCTTGAGCTAGGCTGAACTATCCCATGTGGGTGCTGGGAACTGAGCATGGATCCTCTGCAAGAACTGCAGGTGCTCTCAACTGAGCTGCCTTTCCTGTAACCACTGTTATAAACTCAGATGATGGGACCGCGGCTCACCAACCTCTGATTTAGAAGATGATACATAGAAACTCCCAGGAAATTTATGTTAAAGAACCTTTCAACATATTGAAAACTCTTAACCTCATATCTTAACTTTATCATAACTTCATGGGGAAGAATATGTATATGTTTAAATCAGAAGGACAGCTTTGTCACAGGAAACATACTTCCATACAGAATTCTCTAAAATAGGGGTTTATGTTATACTTATTTTGAAAAAGTTCCAAGGGGATTCTTACAAGTACCCTTTGATTTTATCCTCCCCTCTTCAATACCCATTTTGATATATGGGTAAAGTCGTATACAGGAAGAGAAGGGGTACTAATTTGACATGTAATGTGTGAGACATTATGCCAAGTTCTTTTAATGTTATTGTCTCCGTGTGATACATAATAATAACAATAATTGCTAACACTGACATATAATAATGAGCTAAACATTATTCTACACTTTTTACATATGTGTTTATTTTCACTGCTTTTGTGTGTCTATTTTACAGATAATTGATGTATTTGGAAGTCATACTTGCTGGTAAATGGCAGAACTACATATAAATCAAGGTTGCCCATGTGCTTATATCATACTTAAATGTCTTAAAAATGATAGTTACAAAGTTGGTTGTGGTTTGGTAGGCACTAGCTAGCTGTTGTTGCAAATGCCTTCATCTATGTTGTTTTTAATCTTTTATTCACTCATTAATTCATGTATTTACTTTTAGCTATTTTAGGTTTGATTTAAGTTATAGCCTATAAAATTGAGCAGGCAGTACAGGAAATTCCCGTATCCCTTTTGTTCCCCATCATCAGCACACAGCAGCAGAGGGTCCATTTGATGCTGCTTCAGCTCATGTTACTGTCCCTCAGAGTCCATGCTTCTCACTCTTGGGGCTGCACAGTGCATGGATTAACAGATGTGTGCTGACCATTATAGAAGACTCCCTAAAATTCATTTTTTACTTACTGTGGAGCAAAAGTCACATTAAGTAGAAACCATACTTCAGATTTTGTTCCCTGGGCAACAGTGTGTTGTGATGCTGTTTATAGCTATGACCCTGGTCAATCAATGCTCAGGCTGGGTGTGGTAGCTCACATCTTCTGTAAGCCCAGAACTCTGGAGGATGGCAAGTGATTATTGGAAATTTGAGACCAGCCTGAGTTATATATATGTTCGAAGCCAGGTTAGCTTACATAAGATCTTGTCTCAATTCTTAAAAAATGGAATACTATTCAGCTCTAAAGGAAAATACAGCAAAATTTGGAAGAAAATTGATAGACTAATATATAATAAGTAAGTTCATACAATCTCAGAAACATGTATATTCTCTCCCATATGCAGGATCTAGACAGCAGTAAAGGTATATATGTAAACAAGTGTGCATGTGGATACAGTGTACCATGTAGAAATGAGAGCAAGAAAGGCTAAATAAAGGCTTGAGGAAGGAGTGAGTGCAATGAACATGAGTTATGAAAGTATATAAAGCTAATTGGTTTTTGTGAAGTCTGTTCACATTTTTTATTTTTGGTGATAGATTTCTGCATAAAAATATATTTGATATTGAAAGTACCAAATCCAGTATAAAGCAACACAACTTTCATAGAATGACAGACAACTCTAAGTGTATATCTGTTGACTGAGTCTGGTTAATGGTGTGTGATTTTTTTTTTTTTTTTGGTGTTTTGTATTTTTCTGAGACAGGGTCTTACTTTGTAGCCCTGGCAATTCTGGAACTCACTGTGTAAGCCAGATGGACTTAAACTCACAGAGATCGGCCTGCATTTGCCTCTGCCTCTGCCTCTCGAGTGCTGGGATTAAGGCATGCATCACTAGACCCAGCTAGGTTGTGTTGTTTTTTATTTGGAAGTTTTTTTTACAATAAAGGCAACCAATGTACTATATTTGGGTTTTTGAGAGGTGGGGGTACTCAGACACATATGTATGCATGCACGTTGTATGTGGAGAACAGAGGGCCTTAAGTGCTGTTTTCAGGAACTGTCCACCTTGTTTTCTGAGAAAGGGGTCTCATTGACATGAAGCTCAGTGATTAGGCTAAGCACTCCTGGAATTTTCCTGTCTGTGTCTCCCCAGTGCTAGGCTTGCAAGTGCGTATGTGCTATTTTTTGTGTGGGTCTGGAGATCTGAACTAAGGTCTTTGAGCATTTCCCGCCCTTACTGCATTTTTCAACTTGTGATGCTGTTGAGTTTAAAAGAACATGGATACTTATGACCCAAATTCAGGTCCTCTTGCTTATGCAGCAAAGGCTTGACCAACCGAGCCATCTTACAGCCCTGTATAATACAGTTAAACTTACAAAATTATAGAAATGGAGAATAAACCCATGGTTCCCAGGGATTCATCAGGGTAGGACAAGTGGTGCTGGTTTAATTTATAGGTACTTAAGGTTTGATCATTTTGAAGAGTCCTGCATTGTTATGTGCGTATCTGATAGAAAGATTTGTTGCCAAACTACATTCTTGTATGTAAAACATCACATCCATTGCTAGAAACTCTGTTCTTGGGCAAATTACTCTTTGGGTGCCTTGATTTTCTTTCCTGAAAAATGAGAATAATAGGAAACATGTTTTAAGGGCTCCTTATGAAATTGAATGAGTTGGGTACTAAGTGCTGTAGGTTTAGCATTTCCAAACTCTGAAATTGAGATTTGTGTTTTGCAGTGAATGGTGCCGTTTGCTTTGGTCATGCAGTGAAAGGCTAGCTGTCAGCCCTAGTACATGGCTGCCTTTCATTGTTCCTGACAGCATAGTGTACACTTGCCGCCCTCATTTCAGCAACAACCCACTGAAAGAATATTTGAGAACGTATGATTCTTGGCTATGCTCAAACTATAGCTGAGTTCTAGTAAGAGCAAGAAAACCGCAGCATTGGCACATGTGGACTGTGCTTGGAAGGAGAGCCCAGAGGCAGTACGTCCTCAGAAAATGCTCTAATCCCTTGTTTTTGGTGGCTTCTAAGTGTCATCGACAACTGTAGGTTAAACAAGTGAAGGAGAGGAGACCAGACATTGACCTTGAAGACTTTAGTAGTACAGTAACCAAATTGCACTTTACAGTTGGAACCTCTTTGACTCTTTGAAACTATCTGTTCCAAAGGAAACTCCACTCCCCAATATCCGTCAGGTAGAGAAAGCCAGCATTCCTCAGGGAACTTGTGAGGCTGGTTGGCTCCCTTCAACAATCACTGCAACAGATAGCGTGCCAAACCACGGCTAACCTCCAGGTACCTACCACGTGACAAGTAGGTAGCTCTTCTCACCTCCTCCCTGATTGTATTCAACACCTCCAGCTCTGGAGCTCCGCCTTCCCTCACCCCCAGGCTCCTCATTTCCCTTATAACCTGTAACCCTGCTCTTGTTCCTCTCTCTGGCGCCTTACTCCCCGCCTCCACAGCCAAGTCCTGTCTACTACTTTCTCTCCCTGCTGTGAACTCTTCCAGATGCCTTTGGCTGTTCCCTGCCTCTTATCTTCCATCAAGACCTTCCCCGCTGCCATACCTTGGAGAGGTCCTGTCCTCAGTTTATAGTCTCCAAATATTTAGAACAGCACCTAGGAAGTAAAATTAGCTGTTAACTATTCTTTAACTGTTTGCTTTTAACGGTTGTATTTATCTTTTGGAATTCTGTGTCATTTTAGAATTGTGATGAGGGTTGTGCATGAATGCAGGTGTGTCAGCACCCTGGTGCTGGAGCTACAGGACTTGGGAGTTTCCTTACGGAGGCTCTGGGAGCAGGGCTGTCTGTTAGAGCTGTGCTTCTCAACTGCCGAGCTGATGGCTCACCTCTAGCCTGTGAAATTAGTTTCCTATGCATTTTAAGATGATGCATATGGATGAGAATCTTGCTTTTTTGTTTTTGTTTTTTACTTTGAGATTTTGTTTGTTTGTGAACCTTCCCTGAAATTGTAAATACTCATGGCTCTTCAGTGTTTTGTAGGTCTAATTATGAATAAGTTGTAAACATTGAATTCTTTGGAATGAATATGATAGTATATAGATAAGCAGGATCTTGTTTACTTAGAAAATTAACTAACTTGATTTAGAAATTTTCATTATTTAACTTTTTTGTAAGACTAAGTCTCATTTAAGTCAGGCTAGCCTTAAATTTGTGGTGTTACCAAGGATGACCTTGATCTTTTGATTGTTTTGCTTTGCAAAGTGCTGAGATTACAGGCGCTCCACCACCCTTGATTTATTTCAGCTTGAACCCAGGGCTCCATGCATATCAGGCAAGCACTCTATCAGCTGAGCGACATCCCCTCTTTTGTTGTGTGTGTGTGTGTGTGTGTGTTATTGAATGTAGTCCAAGAAAAGGAGCATAATTCTGGGGAAAAGCGGAACAGCCTAGAGCCTAGCATTATAACACAGCTGACACAATATGAACTTAAGCTTTTTGAATGGTCTATCCTAACATGCGATTTGTTCTGTTTTATTGGATAGCCTATGGATATTCAAGATATGAAAAATTTAAACCACAACTTTTTTAAGCATTAAGAATTAATGACATAATTGTCAAAAATGTTAACTGGTATGAAGGGTGTGTAGTAGGAGTCCTGCAGTTCCACATATGTCCCCAGCAGGCGCATGCTCTTCTCTGCAGAGATAATGCCGTTACTACTGCAGAGTATGCTGCGAAGCTCTTTTGGGCAGATACAAATATTTCAGGCACACTTTTACATAATTTTCTTGTTAACATGTAAGAAGTATAATATGTTTTAAAATTTGTAGTGTTTTTCTAAATGCTGTTTGGGCATAGTTCTATTTCAGAGTGAAATAATCTCACTTTTGTGGTGTTTAGACCTGTATTTTTACATGCAATAGCCACCTGGTATGGGGCTGTTTGAAATAAGTAAAGTAAATTAATAAAATAAAAATTCAAATTTTAGCCATAAAATGTCACCTGCACCACGGGATGGTTTGCGAGTTGGGCAAGGAGCTGGAGATTGAAACACACACACACACACACACACACACACACACACACACACACACACACAGAGAGAGAGAGAGAGAGAGAGAGAGAGAGAGAGAGAGAGAGAGAGAGAGAGGTCATCCTTGAAACAGGAATGTCCCCTTTATTGAGTTTCAGGGCAGCTTATATAGGGCTCTGCTTGTCTAATGGCCACGCCCTAGCTCTCAGGATTTTTCAGCTGCAAGCCCATCAGAAACCACTCCCCTGCCATCAGGAACTCATGAGGGTCTTGTGCCCAGAGCAGCTGCAAGCACAAGAACACAAGCTGTTTACTCCAGCAGGCAAGGGGTCATAGAAAATTTGGGTCTGAGGGTCTGCAGTCCCCAACAATAAAACTGAAATCTTGAGTGTGTATTAGTTTATGTGGCTACCAGCTATTCCTTGACGGCACAGAATTAAGGGCTGTGTCTTAATAATAGCACAGATTCTGTTGGACAGCATCCACCTATATAGAGTTTCTGCACTTTCTACATCTTTCAAAAACATCTTCTGGGGGCTGGAGAGATTGCTTAGTTGGTAAAACTTTGCTGTGTGTGCAAGGATGAAGACCTGAGCTTACTCCTTGGCACCCATGTACAAGTTGGGCTCAGTGGTATGTAGGTATAACCGTGGAGTGTGGGAATCAGAAACAGGATTCCCAGAGCTTGCCAGCTGGTCAGTCAGCCTAGCCACACGGTCAGCTACGGTGAGCTCCAGGTAACAGGATTCCCAGAGTTTGCCAGACTAGCCCCATGGTGAGCTCCAGGTCAGAGAGCGATTGTTTCAGAAAGTAATGTGGAGGGGCTGGAGGCATGACTCAGTGGTTAAGAGCAGTTACTGCTCTTCCAGAAGACACCTACATTGGGTGGCTCACAATGCCATGTAGCTCTAGTTCCAGGGAATTTGGTACCCTCTTTTGACCTCTTAGGATGCCATACATAAAAGTAATAATCAGAAAAAAAAAAAAGATGGAGAGCAGTTGAGACAGAACCCCGTATTGTTACCCTTTAACTACAAACATGAATGGAATCATGTAGTATGTAGCCACAGAGGATTGATTTGATTTTTTTCACTCACCGTAATTCTTGGAGATTTGTTGGGTGTTTGTGGTATGCATTCCCTTTTGTTATTGACTGCAGTTTTGTAGTATAACTATACTATTTTGTACATACATTATAATTACCTGGGTTGTTTTTAGTGACTATAAAGAAGGCAACCTTAAATATTGTGTGCAGAAATTTGTATAGTATAAACATAAATTTTTAATAATCTTGTGAAATGCCTATAAATGTGGTTACTGGATCACATGATAGTTGTACATTAACTTTTTAAGAAATCAAGATGTTTTTCATAGTGACAATGCATTTTACACCCCCCTCAGCAGTGTAGGAATGCTAGAACCTCTGCATCCTCATGGGTGTATGATGATGATGTTGTATTATTTCATTGTTGTGCCTTCTTTCCAATTTGATTTTGAGATTATTTTCGTGATGAAGCTAAGTTGTCCTCTGTAGGAGAGCCCTTATAGGGATACAGGGTAGTAGAGTTAGAGTCAGGTGTATGCCAGGAAAGACATGCATGTATGAAACAGAAACAAGTAGTAGTAAGTATGAGAGGCTAATGGGTGAACTGGAAGTAGGGAAAGAGAGAAGACACTTTTGATGCCTTTTTTAAGGATCATGAATATGATAGTGTTGACTTATTGCTGGGGAAGGGCAAGGTTGTGGATTTGCTAGTTAAAAATTTAAAATGATTGAATGTGTGTGTGGGTGCATGTGTCACAGCACATGTGTTCAGAGGACAGGGTTTGAATTCCAGTTCCCAGGCTTACCCAGCAAGCACCTCTATCTGCCAAGCCATCTGCTGACCCCCGTTCATGAGTATTTTAATGCAAACACACATAGATGAGGAGCTTATTTACACGGTATTGACAACTGACCATTAAATTTTATCATAGTTAGCAGCTGTGGGTTTGTTTGATTTGGGGTTAGGGAATAAGGAACAAACTTGCTATATTGCAGCCACCCAAGTAGAGAAAGTTTTAACTAGGCCAAAGGTGACAAGGTATGATTTGGTTTCAGATATTTTATGTCAACCCTAAAAATAGATGTTGAGGCAGCAATTCTATTAAATTATGACTTTCTTCTGCTCTTTTTTTTCCATGTATGTTTTTTGTATGGGTGTGCATGCCCTTACTGTGTGTGTGTTACTGGTTGTCTTTCTTGATTGTGCTCCACTTTATACATTAAAGGTAGTCTCTTGCTAAACCTGGAACTCACTATTCAGCTAGCTTTCTGGAGAAACTGCCCATGTTTCCCAAGGGCTGGGGATTAAAAGGCAGGTTACCATATCCTGCTTTAAGTAAGCAATCACTTTATCTACTGAGCCACTTCTCAGCCCGATCCCTACCTTTCTTTCTTAGTGTCTTAGTTAGGGTTTCTTTTGCTGTGAAGAGACACCATGACCACAGCAACTCTTTTTTATTTTGTTGTTTTTGTTTTAGTTTTTCAAGACAGGGTTTCTCTGTGTAGCTCTGGCTGTCCTGGAACTCACTCTGTAGACCTGACTGGCCTCGAACTCACAGAGATCGATGCTTGCCTCTGCCTCCCTGAGTGCTGGGATTAAAGGCGTGTACCACCACTGCCCAGTCACAGCAACTAATTGGGATGGCATATCGTTTTAGAGGTTTGGCTCATTACCATCATGGCAGGACATGGTGGCATGCAAGCTGTCGTGGTACTGGAGAAGGAGCTGAAAGTTCTACATCTTGATCTGCAGGCAGCAGGAAGTGAACTGTGTAACTGGTGTAGCTTGAGCATAGGAGACCTCAAAGCCCACCCCACAGTGACACACTTCCTCCAACAAGGGCACACCCACTCCAACAAAACCACACCTTCTAATAGTGCCATTCCCTGTCAGGGCCATTTTCTTTCAGACCACCACACAGCAACTTCCTTTGTAGCTAGCCCATGGTGTCTAGGAACTTGTGATGTTCTCTCCTCAGCACCCTGAGTGCAGGTTTGTGGCTGGTATGGGCAACCACACCCTTGAACACTTTTAGTCCATCCTAATATTAACGACAATAAAGCCTTTGCCCATTAGCCATTTCCTTAGTGTGGGAAGTGGCTAACAGTAAGTGGCTTATGATACTAAATTATGATATTAAATGATAATTTATTGAATGATGATATATATTAAACTAATGATATCAAATATACCTTCTCGTGTATATTTTCATTCCTGTATTTTTGGTGAAGTGTCTCTTGTCTGCCTTAGTTTACTGGGCTGCTGCTGTAAGGTAACAGGCTAGAAGGCTTAAACACAGTGCCCCTCCTCCCAGTCTTGGAGGATAGAAAACACAGAGCTAGATTAAGCTGTTGATAGTTATGCTTTCTCCTGATGTGTCTTTCGCTTTTAAATGTCTGTGGTCTCACTGCCTTTTTTAGTCTGTATTTTTTAACATTTAGTTTTATAGTAAGCTTTGAGTTAATTTTATATAATTTGAATTGTAAAAACTGTTTTGATCTTCTTTAATCTTAATTTTTGCCTGTGGATGCCTATTTATTTCAGCAAATTCTCTCCTCCACTGAATTGTTTTTATATTGTCAAAAATAGTTGTGCATATATGTGGGTTTTATTTTGTTTTTTTTTTTCTGTTTCTTGGGTCTCTGTGTCTAAAACTAAACTATCACTGTACAGTTTTGATAACTTTTGCTGTGTGATTATTCCTAAAAATGACTTTTAGAAAATAACAGTCGCCTTTCTATATAAATAACCTTACTGTAGCCACAAAAACTCTTGGGGTAATCTTGGTAGAAATTATATGATAAACTTGGGGGAGAATGGGCATCTTTATAATGGGTATTCTAGTTGATGTATATAGTTTATATGTCTGTTTATCCAGATTTTGATTTCTTTCATGAGTTTTTAACTTAAAATGCTACATATGTCTGGCTATATTGACTTGTGTCCCTCATTCTCTGGCATTTCTTTTTTCTTGTGCATCTTCAATTCTTGGCTTTACCATACCATACTAGTGAAAAAAAATCCCAGTTTTGAAACCAAACCAAACACTATTCCTTAGATCTACTTTTGGGCCCTCTTCTGCTCTTATTTGTAACAGAACTTCCCTAAAAGAGTTGTAGGTATTCTTTGTCTATAATTCCCTCTGTCCATCCATCTCAAACCATTTCCAGTCAGGCACAGGCGCCTTTGTTGAAATAATCTGACCTCAGTGGTGCTGAGCTACAAGCCACCCTTCCTGTAGCCTGATCTTTGCTTTGTAAGCTTTCTTCATTTTGCTGCAGGGAAATAGGAACCAAGATGGTAAGTTTGGGTGTTTCTTAGTCTCACCAAATGAAGAAGTCTGATCAATCTCAGTATAGTGAAAGGAAAACAGTTGGATTGTTGGTGAAGAGTATAAATTGGTACTGCTACTTTGGAATGCAATTTAATGACGACATTCAAGAAACTGAATCATTTTATCTGTGTTTTCCTAATCTGATAAAAAAAAAATTAGCCTGTATAACATCAAGAAAAATAAGCTGTGCCCAGTAGGGCAGTGATTTACCCTTGAGTGAAGGAGAGCTGTGTCAGTGCTGACACATGGCCGAAAGCTCGTGCTCACTTTTCGGTGTGAGAGATACACTCCTCTGATAACGCCTGTGGAGAATAGGGTGTTCAGGACAACTTTTCTTTGCTCTCAGCTTGTGTTTTTGGAGCAAAAGCACTGAGAACAGGATCTGATAAAGATTCCTGCATTTTAAAGGGAGAGGCTGTGATGCTGAGCTTGCTGGGAAAGTCTGTACTTGAATATCTCCATAGCTATTCAGTAACGGAGAGAAACTACACAGTGCCAACCCTGCACCTTGGACTTTGTCTCTTCTCTAACCTTGTTTATCCTCTGGTCAACAGGTGTCCCCCAGCCCCCACGTTCACGTTCTGAGGGAACGTTTTTTGCAGAGCTGACAATGATCTATGGTGGGAAGCTGTTCTTGCTTTTAGCAAGCAAGCATAGTGATTCTGGGTTTCTGAATCAGAAGCCTAAAATAATAAATTTATGTTGCTTTAAGCCACTTGGTTTGTTAGAGTAGAGATAACAAACCGACATAATTCTTCCACACAGTGCTTAATGATTTGTTTGTATAGTAATGGGAGCTCAGGTGCTGTCTAGATGCCTGAGGGAAACAAGAGGAAAGGGAAAGTGATATTTGAATAGTGAGTTGAAGGGTTTAAAAGTTGCCTGAGTCCAGTACTATTTCTAAGTAGGTGACTAACATGAGCTAAGATAAGGTTTTGAAAGTACACAGCATAAAAATGTATAGGAGAAGGAGAATGGTAGATACAAGTTGAAAAGCGTCAGCTGGGACAGGTTCATGGAGGATTTTATATGATTACTAAAATGTTCTCACTTACTTGGTAAAGCTGATCATAAACATTTGAAGAGAACAATCAGGGAGGAGTCTGGACAGAATGAGAGGGTGTTATAAGGGGGTTCAGAGAAAGGAGCCAGTGAGGATTGGTTTACAGAAAAGCATTTTGACCTTTGGGATCAAGGGTCGAGGTGGAATGAGTTTTCTAGGTAGGGCGTTCCAGTAGAAATAAATGGCTTTTAGCAAAGAAGAAAGCCTAGGAATGTAGCTCAGTGGTAGAATATTTGTTCTACACAAAGGGGACACCACTAGTGCCCTCCCCCATCGGACAGGAAGGAAAGGACTAGCTTGTGGGGGGGTCAGAATCAGGAGGATTAGTTGTGTTTAATCCTGTTATTTCTTGCATAAGTCTTGCTGATTGAACTCTGCTGCATATTGAACTAGATGCATAATGCCTTTGTTTATTCTCAGAGAAGTGAGTTTTACATTCTTCTAAAAAATTATTCATAATAAGGATTTTTAACCCTGTTTCTGCACCACTCAGATGACATTTTCCTGAGTTTAAATAACAGTGTTTGCATGTATATAACTCTTAAGTTTTCAAAGAGAAGACAGCTTTTAATGCTTAAAAGGTATGAAGACTTTCTCAGAGTCTTTCAGAATCATGTTTTATCTGACCTAGTGTTTTTGAACCTGTTGAAAATATGTTGAGGACTTGAGTTAGGATGCCGGCGAGTGGTGTTGGTCAAGGAGGAAAAGAAGCTTCCAAGATCATTTCCGTCCAGTGAGCTATATTAAAAGAATGCTGTTCAGAATCTTGAGTTAGGAGATAAAACTGATAATTACTCTCAAGTGAAAAGCCAAAACACAGCTCTCACCTGACAAGGAGTAAGAAATAATTTATTTTAGATCTAAGCATGGTCTGGAACACAAACCCCCCAGACACTGTGTTCTAAAATGTAACAAACTTCACCAAGTTTTTATAGTACTAGAACAGAGAGTCATAACTCCAGACTCCTTTTCAATACATCAGTGGAAGCATCAAGAAAGAGTTGGTTCAACAAAGCAGGGCTGTTTTTCCCATAGGCCTCAGATGCTATCTGATGTCATTCTTAGTTTGGGGATTGATGGAAAGAAACTAGGGCTCTATTCATCCAATCCAGATGGCTTACCTGATAGTTAAAAGGTGTTAGGCTTTGTAGAGAGTTACGTTGTATGTAGCTATTTAGGGAGCTAAGCTAGTCTAAGATAGTTTGTCTGTGGACCTGCAGCATTCTTACGCTGCACATCATTGATAAGAATCAGTTAGTCTTGTAAAATGTTTAGCATAGGTGACTTGATCCATGAAAATGAGAAAACAATACCATGTATTTTTAAGAAATTAGTTTGTACCTTAGACTATTCAAAGAGACATTATTCTAAAATAATTTTTATATATGGCCGCATATAAGTAATCTGTAAACATAAATTAGCCAAAGCATACTGTGGTTACAACCTTCTCTAAATTATAATTAAGATTTATAGAGATCTATCTGTATGGTATTTCCCCCAAATAAATAGCTCTCATGTTTCTGATAGATAGGATAAACTAGATTTGCTGCAGTCTCAACCCTAAACTGATAACAGCATCAATGTTACTGGTTCATGTAGTGTTGTACTTTTTTTTGGCACGTGTGGAAAGACACGAGACACGAACGAACCCACGCAAGATTTATTAGAGGGGGTGTGCTCGCGGGCCCGAGGAAACGTGAGGAGAGGGGGAGGAGAAAGAGAGCGCGGGAATGGCGCCTCTGACTTTTAAAGGCCGGCTCGCGTAGGTGCGTCAGACGCTGGTGACGCAAATGGCGGGCGACCCAGGCTTTCGCACATGCGCACAGGGGTGAGGATAGCCACGCATGCGCGAGCATGGGTCACACCCCCAAGAGGCTGCCTTTTTGACCCAGGGGTGGGGCTTCACGGGCAGCCAAATGCCAACGTGTAGCATGTACATTATTCAAAAGTGGCTGCTTTTGGACCCAGAATGATTTTTTTATTCTTTAAGAGGATTTCCGGTGTCTGTGACACAGAAAGTGAGAGTGAAGCGTATATTCTTCATTCATATTCAGTTAAAAATAAAAGCCTATCACTTATTCAGACTTCTTTCAAATGGCCAGTACAATCTTACTGTGTGCCTGAGAAAGAATATTTAGTCAATAGCATTAATAATTGCAGTTGTATTTAAATATAAAAATCGAGACCAGATAAGCCCAAGGAAAAGATTAATGTGTGTAGCTATTAATCGTATATCAGAAACACACTGAAGCCACCAATTAGCGATACTAACAATGGGACTGACATCTTTAAGTAAGAAAATGAATAATATCTAATATTGCGTGTACAAGTCTAATTCGGACATTTTAAATGAATCTCAGGACTCCAGTAGAATAAAGTCCTCATACTCCAAAGAATGTTAATAGGAAAATCTCAAAAATAATGCAATAGAAAAATACTTATTTTTTTTCTTTTTCTTTCTTTTCTTCCTTCCTTTTTCTTTTTATTTCTTTTCTTTTTTTTTTTTTTTGGCTGTCCTGGAACTGACCTTGTAGACCAGACTGGCCTCAAACTCAACAGAGATTCACCTTCCTCTGCCTCGTTGCTGGGATTAAAAGCATATAAACTGGTATTTTTAAATAGGGAAGAATTTAAAAATAATATCCAGTACCATGGAAAGGTAGTTAATAATATATTGTTGATGGGATTGCAAATATTGTCCTTCCATACCCTCTTTAAGAAATGTTAAATGAGCGTAAGTTTTTCTGTTTGTTTTCTGTTGTTTGCGTTTCTGAGACAGGGTCTCTCCAGTGTCTGCTTTTGGCTGTCCTGGAGCTTATTATGTAGACCAGGCTGGCCTCATGGTCACAGAGATCCACCTGCCTCTGCCTGCCCTCTCCCCACCCCCAGTGTTGGAACTAAAGTGTTTTCAATATGAGAAAAGAAAAAAAATCCCTTCTATTCTTTTACTTCTTTAAGGCCACCAGTATAGATGCACATGGTGGCGCATGTCTGTGATGGGAGCTCTTGGGAATTTGAGGCAGAAGGATTGTGAGCTTTAGGTCAGTCTGGGTTACCTGGTGAGACCCTGTCTTAAAAAAAGGGCACCAGTGTCATGCTAGGCTCTGCCCTGTCATATTTTAAAGTCTAGCTGTGAGGAGAATATGTGGAAAACTTGGGGGAATATGTGGAAAAGGAATTCAAGACAGAGCATAGACAATGCACTGTGTCAGTGTGTGGAGTGCCTAGGGAGGTAACGCTGCAGTGCATTGCAGTGTGTCAGTGTGTGGAGTGCCTAGGGAGGTAACGCTGCAGTGCATTGCAGTGTGTCAGTGTGTGGAGTGTCCAGGGAGGTAACGCTGCAGTGCATTGTACTGTGTCAGTGTGTGGAGTGCCTAGGGAGGTAACGCTGCAGTGCATTGCACTGTGTCAGTGTGTGGAGTGCCTAGGGAGGTAACGCTGCAGTGCATTGCAGTGTGTCAGTGTGTGGAGTGTCTAAAAGCTACAGTGAAAATACTAGGTGATAATGTTTCAGCTCTAGTATAGTATGATTTTGAGGCTACAAGTTTGTGTGGTCTGTTGTTGACTGAAGTGTTATAGGAGGCATGACTGTATTCAGGCAGATAGACATTCTGTTAGAGCTGTTTATTTTCCTAAACAGGTTTAGGAAAAGCTAGTGTCTGAGGATAGAAGTTTTTGGGTTGTTTGTTTTGTTTTGAGACAGGCTCTTACTGTGTAGCTCTGTCTATTTGAAACTTGCTCTGTAGACCAACTGCCCTTGAACTCTTGGAGCTCTGCCTGCCTCTGCTCCCCAAATGATGGGATTAAAGGTGTGCGCACCATACTTAGGCGAGGAATGTTCTTGCATATTATATTCCTCTAAGAGAGCAGGTAAGTCCTTTCCCTTTGTTAGTGGGATATAGCATTGGCGCTAAGGTTATTTTAGAGTAAGAGAAAAGTTTGTCACAAGAGAATGAGAATTTCAGAAAGATGTGAAGAGTCTGTGATACAAAAGACAATTGCTAATTTGTAATTTCTAATCTCAGAGCTTTTCAGTTTTGAGGATGTGTACAAGGGGAAGATTTGTTTGACCATGCTTTTGAGATTATGGATTTTAAGTAAGCTAAACATAAGTATTTCAATAAGAATATTTGTTAAATAGAACAAAAATAAAAATATTAAAGTATTTTCTGTAGTTTTGCATTTCTTGCTTATGTGCTTTTTCTCTTTAACAGGAAATCAAACCGCAAAGCCATTATAACCATGGATATGGTGAACCTCTTGGGCGAAAATCTCATATTGATGACTATAGCACATGGGACATAGTCAAGGCTACACAGTAAGGTTTTTGTTGTGATTATTTTTTTCCTTGATAATTTGTTTTAAGTGAAATACAAATATAAGTTATGTATTCTATTACCTTGGGAAAATGTCAGTATCAGTTAAATTGCTGTAATTCCCATCAGCTGTTTGCTTTTGATACTTTAACTTTTGTGGAAGTTTATTATTTTACCTTAAGAATATTCAATGTGAACAACTAGAAAACATTTTCAACTTTAGAAGTACCTTTGAGTTAGAAATATAAGGGTATATTCCATATTACCTGCCACTCAACCAGGTACACAGATTTGATGTGGGATGCCCCTCTGTATGCTGTGAATATGTTTTATTAGCATTTGTTAATAAAGAAGCTGCTTTGGCCTATGGCAGGGCAGAATACAGCTAAGCGGGAAATCCAAGCAGAGAGACAGGGAGAAAAAAGGCAGAGTGGGGGAGCTGCTGGAGGAGTAAGATGCTAGACCATGATCAGTAAGCCATGGGGCACATGATGATACACAACTTATTAGAAATGGGTTAGTTTATATGTAGAGCTAACCAGTAAGAAGCCTGAGCCATCAGTCAAAAAATTATAATTAATATTAAGCCGCCAAATGATTATTTCATAAGTGGCTTCATGGACTGGTGGACAGGAGAGTAACCAGACAGGAAACAGACAGGACAGAGAGAAGACTTCCAGCTACACAAATACAATGCAGTTAATTATTATATATGCATATGTATATATACACACTCACTAAGGGAGCTATCACAAAAATGTTCAAAATAATGACTTACCATATGTCAGATTATATTGGTCTTTGAGACTGGATAAGAAAATGATGACTAAGAATATTATAATTCAAATCACATGGAAGTTGAATATAGCAGGCTTTTTATCTGCAGACAGAAGAGAAACATGAATTGAATCCTTCAGCATTTTAGAGTTGTCTAACAATTAATAGTCACAGTATACTTACTTTGTTCATGTTTTCCTTGGTCTTTTTGACCACTTATATATCTACTTCAAGAAGAAAATCCGCTAGCATATATGAATTATATAAGATAATACATTCATTATATTTTCATGCATCCCTATACTGTACTTTAACCCTGTACCGACGGTCTTATTGTCCTTCTTCTTCCCCTGATCTTCTTACTAATAAGTTTCACTTCTATTTTCTTTTTAAAAGTCTAGATATTGTGAGTGAGAGAGGGGGAAAAGGGTTTTTTATTTTGTTTTTGCTTTTGAGACAAGAGTCTCACTATTTATCCTTGGCTGGCCTAGAAGTCACAGGCTATTCTCAGACTCATAGATCTACCTGCCTTTGCCTCCCAAGTACTGGAAATAAAGATGTGCACAACCATGCCCTGCCCAAAAGGTCAAGCTTCTAGAGCAGTTTCATATGTGGGAAATGGAACATTAAGAACGTGTTACTCCAAAAATCTACCCCTCTAGCATATTGACTGGTTTGAGTTAGAGGTACTTGAGAAATATCAGATGCAGGAAGATTTCTCTTGATTTTTCTCTTTCTATTTAAATGTTTTTATTAGCATATACTAATTATACATAATGAAGAGTGTGTGCATGCCTGTGTTTATGAGTGTGTATCTGGGTGTGTGTACATGTGTCTGTGTGTGACAGAATGAGTTTCATTAGGGTTGTTTAAAGGAACATAGGTGATGAGTTTTCTAGTGGGTATGAAAGAAAACCTTTCTCCCCCCTCCCCCCATCAGCATTAACTACCTGTTAATGTAGAGGTCCTGAGGGAAGACGGTGGGCACTCTGGAACCTCTCCAGGACAGGATGTTGATGCAGGTCTTGTGCAGGTAAGCATAGCTGCTGGGAGTTCCCGAGTGCCAGGGCTGTGTCATGCCCGGGAGCGAGCGTCCCACCTCATCCTCTGATCTCTCTGCCACAGTGTTCCCTGCTCTGCAGAGAGGGTAATGCAAAGTCTCACTCATGGCTGAGTATTAACAGTTACTTATTTTCAGCATTTTTATCAATTATAAATAAGTATAAATAAGTCTTTGCAGTCCCTCTGACCAAACCTGACTTCTGACTTAATATTTGGTCATAAACATAAATTTACACGTCAGTTGGACTAGCACATCATATTCATTTAGCAAAACATTGTTCTGTTGCTCCCATACTCTGCAGTCACCAGCTTTTGATTAGGTTTCTGTACCGGAAGGTAATTTTCTCTCTAAAATAGGCCTCAGTGCCTGTAAGAGAGCAGTTACCTCCTGTAAGAAAGTTGGTTCCCTCCACAATAATAGACCTGCCATTATTGTACCAGTGGGCATGTCTTGCCTGGCCAGTAGGTAGTGTAGCACATAGGATCCACAGCTGAATAAGACAGTGGATGACAGTTCTGCCCTATTATCCTGCAGGGAAGAAGCAGCCATCTGAATTTCACCTTGCTTTCTTGGTTCCTGTGGCCAGGCCGTATGGTGTCTTCAGCAGTAGGGTCTTACTGTCTAGTTTTGTTGGGGGACCAACTGCAGTGACAGTAGCAGTAACCTTTATTGTTTTGGGCTCCTTAGTTGATTTTTATAGTGAAATACTTAATACCTTTCTCATTTGTATAGGTATTTTTCTTTGTGGTTTCCATGGCTATTATTCTTAATATCCTAACATTATTATAACTTCCTTATTTGTATTGATATTATAGCCCGAATATAAATTTAAGGCCCTCTTGGATCTTTCTGAGCATGTGCCCTCCCTGGACATTCATTGTCACTTTTTAATTTTTCCACTTTATGCAGTTTCCTTTGAATGACTTAGCTCTTACTGTTACGTCCCAAAAGAAGAGAAAAGAACACAAAGTGGGGGTATAAAGGGCCAGTGGCCTTTTAGGTTAGAGCAGAGTCGTGTCAGCCTGAGGGAGGCTGCTGGGTAGCAGGTGGAAGGCCTCAGCAGCAGCAGCAGTGGGCACTGACCTCTCCCTGGTGACATCTCAAACAGCAGAAAGACAGACAGCATCCTTTCCACCCTCTCTGATTCTGATGTGTTGTTTTGTGGTTGCTCCTGGAACAAGCTTATGCTGCCTGCTGGGGGTGGATGTTGATGATTTGTGTCTGCTACTGTGCTACGACCTGAAGTTAATCACAATTTGATACACAAGAATTTGCCAGCAAGTTGGAAGTGTCCAGTAGATTCCAGAGTTCCAGGATAGTTAGAGTACCCAGATGTAAACAGTGCAGTAACTCTATAGGTAGGTAAGTTATTTCTGGTGCTTCCCGTTCTACCGTCCTCCAAGAATCTTTCCTTGTCTACTTATATTATCCTTATAGACTTTAAAGCATGAGGAAATAGCCAGTGATTTTTGGATATAATTAAAATGTTTTTGTGGTCATTTACCATCATATTCAAGGTGAGATTCTATTGTTTATGCTAATGCCTAGAACCAGGTCTGGTGGTACAGACCTACTTGGGAGACTGAGGCAGGAGGATTTTAAGTTCAAGGCTCGCCTCAGGCTAGCCTGAGTAATTTAGTAGGGTCTTACCGCAAAATACAAAGTAAAGATAGGGCTAGGGATGGCCAGTTTCAAGTACTTTTAAAAATGTGCTAGATTATAAACCTATAGTAGTGATACTCAGGTTCTTTCACCAGACACTTGTGCAAGAGAACAGCTAAAGATAGCATTGTCATCCTCATCTGTTCCTCACTTAGGTTGTGGTGTGTGTGTGTACGCGCGCATGTGCTCTTGTGTGTTTGCACACATGCATGATAGAACCAAAGATGGCAGCAGTATGAGGTCTCTAGAAATAGGTACAGTGTAAATACAATTAGAAGTTCTAATGTTTGCTTTTATTGTCTTATTGTTCATTCTGTCGCTTAACCTTGTCCTACGGAGAACCTTTTTGAACTTGACTAAGAAATTATTTGGGTCTGGTGCCACGCATCTTAATGCTCATGCTGGTGCTCTTTGTAGAGGGTGAGGACGGAGGCTCTGTGAGGTCAAGGCCAGCCTGCAAAAACAAAATCAAACAAACAAAAACATTTATATTTATATTAACTATATAACAAAATTATGTTATATAATTCCAGAGATCTAATATTTTGGCTAGGAAAATGATTGTGTATAGCTTGATGGTGTGTTGTGTGATATTTTTATTGTGTTCTGACAAATACTTGCTTGGAGTCTGAGGGCGGAGCTAGCCACTAGTTGACCAAAATTAACCATAGAGGTTTGGAGGACTGTAGACAGATAGGAGACAGGAAGTAATAAGGCGGGCTGAGAGGGAATCTGGCCTCTTTTTGGAGGAAGGAGCAGAAGAGATAGGAGGTCACTGGGGACTTCTTCCCTGCTTCTCTGACCTTTCAGGGTCTTTCCCTGATAATCTGACTCACGATTTTTTATTGGTAAATAGCAGTTGGTTAAGGCTTCAGTAGAGGATTTTGGGTGGCTTAATGTACTGGGTGGTTTTTTTTCCCCTGTTTTTGTTTATCCTTGAAAATTTTCCTAATTAAGGGGTGACAGGGGTCAGGATGGTGGTGGCTAGGGAGGTTGTCAGTGGTCAAGAGTCTATTGCTCTTGCAGGAGACCCAGACTTTGGTTCTCAGAACCCACATGGGATGGCTGTAGCCCCAGCTCCAGGTGGATCCGATGCCTCTGGCCTCTGCAGCACCTGTACACATGTGTATATACTACCACACACACATAATTAGAATTGATAAAAATAAGTCTTTAATAAAAGAAGATATTGAGGGTCTGGCTAGAAGGCTCATTGCCACCAAGCCTCACAACCCAAGTCCCCAAGTTCTATATTTTGGACTCACAGAGAGGAAGCAGAGAATTGATTATTGTAAGTTGTGCTCTGATTTCCCAACGTGAACCATGGCATACCTATACATAAGCACACAATAGACTAATTAAAAACTTAATTAAAAATTGTTAATTTTGGGGGCTGGAGAAGTGGCTCATTGGCTAAAAGTTCCTGTTCTTCAGCAAACCAGTAAGCAGCATTTTTCCATGGTCTGTGCTTCAGTTCCTGCCTCAGGTTCCTACCTTGAATTCCTTCTCTGATTTTCTTTAATGATGGGCTGTAACCTATAAGTTGAAATATGCCCTGAAGCCTATAAACTGAAGAACACCCTTCTATTCTTAAGTTGCTTTTGGTCAGTGTTTTTTTAATCTCAACAACAAGCAGCAAACTAAAACAATATTACTAAAACGTAAATGTTTTCTTTATGCAACTAAAACCAATATTTTCTACCTTTTCCTAATTGATTAAAAACTCAAAGCTCCATTTTCATTTGGTTATTGACTTGGCTTAATTTTTTTTATCTTTGTAATTCTTTACTAACTTGGCTTAATTTTTTATTATGACTTTTGTTCCATTCACAAAACTTCTTTCTAATAGTTAAATAAATCGACTTTATACTTGGAAAATACTTCTAAATGAAAACCTTGGGGTAGGGGGTAGGGGACAGGGGCTCTCTTGATCTTTCAGAGGAACTGGGTTCAGTTCTCAGTACCTACAGGGCAGCCCATAACTGTCTGTAACCCTAATTCTTGGGGGATCCAAAGCCCTCCTCTGACTCCCAAGGTCATAGCACACAGTTGGTAAATGCACATACATGCAGGCAAACACTGGTCTAATAAAAATAAATCTTTAAAATAGTAAATTTTGATGCTCAGGGATGAGGATCAGTCTGCACTTGACTTCCTTTTAACTGATATGAGCCACTGCTCGGAGCTTTCTCGTGGACGTTCCCTCAGTTATTAATGGGCTGACTGTGTCGCAGGACTTTCCACCCCATTCCTACCCCAACACACAGAGTTTTACTTGCCTTCAGGATTATCAGCTAGGTTTATAAATTGAGAATCCTAGTATTCACATAAAATGGATTTTGTTCATGATATTCCTCTAACATCTTATGTAGTCCCTGTTATTTTCTTACAATTTAATATTTTTAGCTTCTGTTTAGTTTTAAAATCTGCATAGTTTTGTGGACTAAGTTTTGATTTAAAGAAACTGGCTAATTTTGTTTTTTTTCTGTCTTGAACCTCATGAAATTTTACATTATTACAAATGAAACATTTTCAAGTTGCAAAAAAGGATTAGTTAGTGAAAGATGTTGAAATATTGATGTTTTCAAAGCAATATTGTGTGTTGGAAAATAGTTTTAATTTCTAAGTATGAAAATGAAGCATCAGGCCAACCAAGGGTGATGTCACACATGTAATTCCAGTAACTTGTGATGTCACACATGTAATTCCAGTAACTTGGGAGCTGAGGCAAAAGGTTGCTGTGTGTTTAAGGCCAACCTGAACTATCCTGTCACAAAAAAACCAAAAAAAATTACTTCTCAAAATATTGTGCTCAACTTTAAATGCTTTAGTACTTGTAGCATGACTTGTTCTCTTTTCTAGATATGGAATATATGAACGCTGCCGAGAATTGGTGGAAGCAGGTTATGATGTACGGCAACCGGACAAAGAAAATGTTACACTTCTTCATTGGGCTGCCATCAATAACAGAATAGATTTAGTCAAGTATGTGCTTTCTATGCTTCTCTTTAGTAAACTTTAATTAATAAGGTTTTTATTGAAAGTAATTATCATCAGAACTAACAATTTCTAAAATCCATAGCTCCCATGGTGTATATTCTGTATACCTTGAAAGAAAAGAACTTATGTTTAACATCTATTGCAAGCTTACATGAGTCGAGTCATATAGAGTACTTTTCCACATGTTTCCTTTTTGCCATAATTGTTGAAATAACTCCATTTGCAATGTAACAGTTTTTATGAGTAAGGAACCTGAAGTAGAAAGCTTAATAAATATGCTATCCAATATCACAGCTGCTAATAAAGGTTAGAATTGAACTTGAATTTGGGTAATTTCACTTGGCTCCTACATTCTGAGTATGGATTCTAGATGGGGAAAAGCAAGTCCTAGGCAAAGATGAAGCAGTGTCAGCCATGAAAGTGCTAATGTCCCTGAGGGGCCGCTTCCTGCAGAGCCTGCCCTTTGCTCCTGACATTCTCAGTCTTCAATGTATGCTCTCTTGTCTAATTCTCGTTTGTTTGGAAGCGCTTTATTTCACCTTTATGAAGGAAGCTTTCACATGAACTAGAAATCTGGGTTGATAGATTTTGTCTGTCTTGTTTTCTCTGTCTTGCCCATCCCAGAGGTCACTGTGCTGTGTTTCTGGTTTTTGTCACTGTTGAGAACTTCCGTCTACCATTGCGCTTTTCAAGTTTTGTTTGATTCCCCTTAAGATTTTCCACTTCTTGTTTCTGTAGTCTAACATGAAGAATCCACAAAGTTGAATTTCTTTTAATTTATCTTGAATGAGAATTCAAGTAATTTTGGTTTTGTGGGTTAATGTTTTTAATCAGAGTTGGGGAAAAAAATCTTTTTAGCTATTGCTTCTTTTTTTAATTATAATTACATATTTTTGGCCTTCCCTTTCTTCCTCTAGCCCTTCCCATATACCCCCTTTAGTCATTGCTTCTTTTTTTTTTAATTAAAATTACAATTTTTGGCCCTCCCTTTCTTTCTATAGTCTTTCCCATGTACCTCCTTACTCTCTGTCAAACTCATAGCCTGTTTAGTTACTTAATTAAATAATGTTTTAATTTATTTAATTAAAATAAAATAATTATTTTATATTTAGTAATTATTTAATCATTAATTATGTATCTATATACATTTCAAAATAAATAGTGCAACCTGCTCAGTCCATACAGTGTTAGTGGCACGTCTGTGATTTCAGGACTGACCACTTTGTAATGGATAACCAGCCAGTCTGGGGCTCTTCTCTGGAGAATACAGTTTCTCCTTCTCCCAGTCTTCTTTAGTGTCTGTAGTTCTTTTCTAGGGTTGAGGCCCCATGAGTTTTCTCCCTTCCATGTTACTGTGTCTGTTGGTGTTGTCTTTGTTTGGGTCATGTTTAAGTAGTCATGCTGATGAAACTTCACAGGTGCAGCTTCTCTGATATTTCTAGGAGATTCAGTCTCACAGACTTCCTGCTCCTTAGCTTGTACAATAACCCACCCCTTCTTCTGCTATGATCCATGAGCCTCTGGTGCAGGAATTGTATTAGTTGGGGCTGGATACCACAGGATCACTTGTTTTCTGCATTTTGATTGGTTGTGGTTTTCTGTAGTGGTCTCCATCTGTTGGAAGATGTTTCGTTAATGAGAGGTGATATCTCTGCTCATGTGTGAATATAAGGGTAAGCATTTAGAATGTTGTTAGGAATTACTCTGGTTTAGTAAAGGGGTTGTAGGTTCTCCGGGATGAACAGCTTTGCTAGTCCTGGATAGTTGGCCAGTATTCTAGTTCTGTTCATGATTTCCATCTTGTTGTAGGCCCAAGTCCAATTAGACAGCTGATGGTTACCACCAAGGTATGCATGGTAATTTTAGGGACATTGTGCCATGTTGATTATTGTAATTTAAAGGTATCATAGCCTGATAAGGACTTTGGTTGTTTCCCTCTCTTGGGATCTTTTGTGGTACCTTCTGGTAATGTAAAGCTAAGCCTTCAAGGGAGGAGGCTTTCCGGTTAGATCCATTTCAGATCCTCTGGGTCCTCTGTCCGAATGCACAGTGTCTTCAACAATGAGAGTTACCTTCAGCCTCTGTGAGACAAGCAAAGGCTACAGCAATAGCCTATAATGTTTTAGAGTTCTTTTGAACAACACTGACCAAAAAAGGGAGAGTCTTGTGCCTGGTGTTGTGGTTTTCCTTAGATAGTCTATGGCCCTTTGTGGTAAGCATTGGTATTTCAGATGGGAGAATCTCATTTCCCATCTTAGGTTTTATATGTAATTTTTGGTGATATATAATACGATTCCTTAGGACCTTTTCAGATATCCTTATTTCTTCCTTCTGTATTTCTTCCTTCTTTTCCCTCCCTAATTAAATGTCCTCTCTGTTTTTCCTTGCGTTTTGCTATTCCCTTCTATATTGCTTCTCTGTCACCACCATTAAAGTTCCTATTTAATGTATATACTCACATGAAGAATTGGGGCTAGTATCTACAAATGAGAAAGAAGTCACAATGTTTGTCTATCTAGGTCTGGGTTACCACACTTAATATGATCTATTCTGGCTCCATCCATTTACCTGCAGATTTCACAGTTCCGTTTTCCTCCCAGCTGAGTAGTGCTCACAGTGCGCGCCACATTTTCATCATGCACCATCAGCTGAAGGACGCTTAGGCTGCTTCTGTTTCATAGCTGTTGTGAGTAGACTGGCAGCCAGTGGCTGAGCAGCTGTCTGCAGAGTCGGGTTCTGAGCGAGTCCTTCGGGCACATGCTGAGAAGGGATATGAGATATTCTGAGAATTCATCTTACCCCAGTCAGAATGGCGAGCATCACCAAAACAAGAAGAAACATTGGAGAGGATGTGGGAGAAAGTGAACCCTCATTCACTGTTGAAGGAATTGCAGATTGGTTCAGCCACTTTGGAAGTCAGAGTGGAGATCTTTGTCAAACATTAGGTGGTTTTAATTACAGTACTCATGAGATTGTGTGCTTACAGAGATTTGTTTGCTGCTGACTTTGAAGTTTCATTGCATTATGGTCAGATAAGGTACACAGAGATATTCCAACCTTTCTGAATTTCTTAAGACTTGTTTTTAGCTGGGCGGCAGTGGTGCACACCTTTAATCCCAGCACTGGGGAGGCAGAGGCAGGTGGATCTTGGTGAGTTTGAGGCCAGCCTGGTCTATAGACTTGAGTTCCAGGACAGCCATGGCTGCTAGACAGAGAAACCCTGTTTCGAAAATCAAAAGACAGAGCAACTCTTATAAAGGAAAACATTTCGTTGCACAGGCTTGCTTACAGTTCAGAGGTTTAGTCCATTATTGTCATGGTGGGAGGAAAGGCAGCATTCAGGCAGACATGGTGCTGGAGAGGCAGCTGAGAGTTCTGCATCTTATGTAGGCAGCAGGAAGTGGTCTCTAGGCATGGCTTGAGTATATATGAGACCTCAAAGCCCACCTCCACAGTGATGTACTTCCACCAATAAAACCAAATCTCCTTATAGTGCCACTCCCTTTGGGACCATTTTCCTTCAAACCACCATATGTCCTGACTATTGTTTAGGGCTTCTTTTGTGGGGTTCAAAAGAAGGAGGAACTTGGTTGTTAGGAAACAAAGTACGCAGTTCTTTGTTCTAATTACCATGTTTAGTTCTGCCAACTTTTGCTCCCAGCCTGTATCCCTTCCATTGATGCATCTGATTTTGACTCTTTATGTCTAATTATCAGGCATAAGATGGTATATAGGGAGTTCTCCCCCAAAGTTCAGTTTGTCTTATTGTGTGTATTCTCAGAACTCATTCGCTCTGGATCATAAGCAGTAAGGACTGCTGACACAAGCTTTCCTGACTGATTATATATGTTCTATTCTTGACTCTTATGTGTACAACTACCAGTTCCAAAATTTTGTGTGTTGCTCAGATCCTTGTGATTGATCACCTTTTTTATATGGTTACTTGGCATTTTTTATAGCTTTAAAATCATTTCCATTTTTCTTCTAGAACAAAAAATGTGCTGTGTTTAATATGAAATTCTTCTAAACACTTTTTTAACTTTAAAAGACCATTTATCTTCAAAGGCACAGAATCAATCGATAGCTCTAGTGGGAAACATTTTATTTTTCACATATCTAAAGTCAAAGATGAAAACTACAAACTTTATTTTACAGATACTATATTTCGAAAGGTGCTATTGTGGATCAACTTGGAGGAGACCTGAATTCAACTCCATTGCACTGGGCCACAAGGTTCACATTTACTTTTATTTCACCCGTTCCCTTGGCTCCTTTACCTTTTGTTTTTAATGATATGCATGAACTTGATATAGTTAATCGTTTATTTATTGATGCCCAGTGTTGTCTTCATTGGAAACAGAGTTACGAGCTGTCCTCTGGGAAGCGAGGTAATCCAGTTGTAAGGGTTGATTTCATTTTGGATTAGTAAATGTAATACTTTGGAAGGATGCATGTGTTTACAGTTAAACAGGTTAGTTCTTGGGACTTTAATGGTCATATTGGAATGGAACTAACATAGTAATTATGATATTTAAGGAAGTTAAGATTGTTTTCATTAAGTTATCAAGGCTTTTGTTCCATTTAAGGCTTTCAAGAACCATAAACTCCTTTAAAGGTCTTATTCTAAAGCAACTTCATAAAATACGTGATTTAACTGCCTGCCATTACCTTCTCAAGTGTACTCTTTTCCACAAGACTGTCTTTGAAATAACTTTATGTTTAAATGTTTGTCTTTCTATTTTTTAGACAAGGCCATTTATCCATGGTTGTGCAACTAATGAAATATGGTGCAGACCCCTCATTAATTGATGGGGAAGGATGCAGCTGTATCCATTTGGCTGCTCAGTTTGGACATACCTCAATTGTTGCTTATCTTATAGCAAAAGGACAGGTAAAGAAAAGTCTTAATAGTGTGTGTTTTAATTAGTTGTTCTTCATGGCTTAAATGTCTGCTATTCTTAGCATTACATTTGTAATACCTGGAAATACTTAAGTACTATTTTCTGGTGTATGAAGAGAGTAAATAAATGTAGTTATTTTGGTAATAAGTTTTTAGTGTACTTAAAAGGAAATATGTTCTCAAATTAGATAATTTTCTGTTAAGTTGGTTTTTAATTTATAAGTGTGATAGAAATAAATAGTGGAAAGTAGGGAAAAATTCATAATCTATTAATTTTTTCCTTTAACTAGTTCCCTTAAATATCGTCTTAGGATTTCTGTTACTGTGATAAAACACCAAAACTGAAAGCAGCTTGGAGAGGAAGGGCTTTAGTTTACTCACACTTCACACCACACCACAGTCCATCATCAGAGGGGGTCAGGACAGGAGTGGATGCTGGTGTAGAACCCGTGGAGGGCACACTGCTCACTGGCCTGTTCCTCGTGCTGTGCTCAGCCTTTCTTAGGAATACAAGACGACTAGGTGTGGCACTGCCTGTAATGAACTTGATCCTCCCCCGTCAGTCATTGATCAAGAAAACGCACCACAGGTTTGCCCACAGGACAGGCTGATGAGAGCATTGTTTTATTGAGGTTCCCTCTTCCAAACCGAGTGTAGTTTGTGTCACGTTGACATAAAACTAACCAGCACAGTCAACCCTTTGTCAGCTTGACATAGAATTATCACAGTTCAACTAGAACCTTTTCTTTCTCACTTGTCCCCAACATAACATGTTAATATTATCACAATATAAAACATATTCCAAATTTCTAAAATCCCACAGTCTTTTAAAAAATTCACACTTTAGAAGTTATGTCTCTTTAAATATCTAAACTCTCTCTTAGATATCCAAGGTTGCATAAAAATACTTTCTGACTCCAAATAGTAAGAACTAGGGTATAATCACCACCTGAACAAAGCAAAACCAAAGTCTAACAGTCAGTGTGAAGAGCGCAGTGCTGAACATCTGGGATCCACTCATACCTTTCTAGGCTCCTTCAATGGACTTTGCACAGCCATCATCTCTAAAATGCTGTAGTCTCTGATGCAGCTGGGCTGCACTTACCAGCCTCTTCTGGCCTCACTTCAGGGTCTCCAGTCCTGCCACACAGTGCCAAACCTCAGTTGTTCTCTGTGACCCTATTACCACCTTCATGGTATACCACCATCTTTGACTATCAAGTAAGATTGCACCTCAGTCTCCTCTAGACCATAGTTTCTGTGTACTGATCTTAGGACATACTCCTAGATTTACTATCTTCATTATGCTGGTCTCTTCTTACACTGCGAATTTCTCAGCTCTAGCTAACCAACATAAATTATTCAAGTAAAGCAAAGGTTTCACTTCCATGGTGCTGGTCTCTTGTTAACCACAGCCAGCTCTTCAGCTCCAGTTGAACAGAACCACAGAGTTTTAAAATGTTGCATGTCCCTACAGGTTCTTTAAGGGACTCGTAGAGCTTCCTCTGAAGTTCCTCCATTGTTTGTATTTTTTGAACATTCTCATCTTCTACGCTCCCACAAAACAGCCTCAGCGCTGAGGTTCTCAGCGCTCAACAACTATTCCATCACGAAGGACAGTATCACCCCAGTCCTTCCAAACATGATCAAGACTGTCACAGAAGTACCCCAAGGCATGGTACAATTTCTGTCTCAGTGTCCCTATTCTGTGATAACACACCAAGCAGCTCGGGGAAGAAAGCATTTATTTTGCTTACCCTTTCAAGTAACAGTCCATCATTAGAGGGAGTCAGGGCAGGAAGCTGGAGGCAGGAGCCATGGAGGAGCACTGCTTACTGGCTTATGCCTCATGGCTTGCTCGGCCTGCTTTTCACCAGGACCATCAGCACAGGGTGGCACCACCCACAGTGAACTGAACCCTCTCAAATCAGTCATAAAGAAAATGGACCACAGGCAAGTCTGGAGACATTTTCTCAGTTGAGGGTCCCTCTCCTAAAATTACCCTAGCTCGTGTCATGTTGACCTCACACTCACAAACATTGGAACTTGTCATCTGAATTCTTGTAAACTTCTGAAGCTAATTTTATTGACTTAACTATATTCTGTTTTATATTCTTGAGGAGAATGATTTAATATGAAACAAAACAAAACATGCTTCCTTTTTCTGCTGCATCAAATGGTGCAGTTTCTGTCAGGATCCATGGAATTTAAGTTCTTGGTATGCATCAGTAATCATAAAATCACATTATATTAATTATATCCTATTCGTCTTGTTATGTATGCTTTTATAATATATACATTTTGTTAAGAGAAACACCACCTAGGTTTTCTTCTGCTTTTTTTTTTTTGATTGCATTAAAATCAGAATATGTAATGTATATGTTTCTTGTGTTTTGATGGAAATAGCTAGAGGCCTGTTCTTAGCTGGGATGCTGGGACAGCTAGCCCTCTGCCTTCCTTAATTCATTGTCCAAACTTTACAATACCCCTCTTCAACAGAGAAGTAGACTTTTTATGTGGGGCCTCAGAATTTTTGAAGAGCACATACAGAAGCTGTTCTGCTGACTTGAACCTACAAAGCAGCGTTTCTTTCTGTCATTGAAGCTGGGGCATTCTGCCTCATGTTCAGTGTGGGCGATGTCAGCACAGAATGAGAATGTGAATACTATAGGAACCGTCTTTGGAAACTGTCACAGGAGATTATCCTTATTTTGGTTTCTCATACCAAGGCTTGGAGAATTTTTATTTACTTATTTTTCCCCCTTTTAGCTGGGAAAGAAAAAAAATGATATAAATTTTTGAGTGTTCATTGTCTTTTTGTTAATGCAGTTGATTTGGAATTTTGGATCATTTCATTAGTCTTTTTAAAATCTGAAGAAGTTGGTAGGTTATAAGAATAGCAAGGGAATGAAGCTGAGAGGTGGCTCCCTGTAGAGCACACACTGCCGCTCACAGGTAGAAGCTGGGCTGTGGAGGTAGTCCCACTGTTGTGGCCAGTCACTCTAGCTGTCCCTGTCTCAGGAAATCAAGTGGTGGCTTAGAGGAAGACAGCCGACACCTGCTTTCTGTCCTCTACACCAGCAGATGTGGACAAGTGTGCTTGTAGAGACATATATATCAAGCACACAAATGAGAGGAACACACACAGATGCATGCAAATCAAACAGTGCTGGGTGTGTTGGCACATGCCTATAATCCACTGCTTGGCAGCTGAGAGACAGGAAGGAGCACCACCACAAGTTTGAGCCCAGCCGGGGCCGCATGGTTAATGCCAGGCCAGCCTGGACTACAGGGTAAGACATCATCACAAAATAGAGAAACCCTCGAGGAAAAAAATAATCCAAAGACCAAATAACAGAACTTCACTAGCATGGTACTTTTTTTTTAATATGTGAAAGATAAAATATGATGGTCTAAGTTTTTAAATTAGTTTTTTCCTGAGTAATTTTTCTATATGACAAAGCAATACATACTTAAAGTGTTTAGACATAATATTGTCTGACTTAATGGGTATAATATTTACAAATACCTAAAAATTGTCAAGGAAATTAAGATATAAAACTATATATCTTCTTTCCTCTGGAAAGTGAAAACTGCAAAACAGTGCCACATAGCAGATTTCATTTTGTGACAGATTAGTAAAAATTGTTTTTTATTTTAAATTAAGATTGTGTCATAATAGTGTTTGAGGACCACTTAGAATTCTAAAATATCTTAAATATAAAACATTTTACATGAAATGTTTTTTAAATGTAAATTTTACATTAAATGTTCTTTTTATATTTTATGTTAAATATTCTTTAAATGATCTTTGAATACAAAATATTAAAAGGGGAAGTCTGAAAGCATAATTTGTAAACCAGTTAGGCTAATTAGTCATAGAACTTAGTTTTAGTTTAAAGTTAAGAAAGACGTTTTCAGGAAGCATTCTTGATTGAATAGTAATGTTTCAGATTGTATAATGTACAAATTAGATGTTTTCAACTAATTTTGGCTAGAATCTTAAAATTCTGCTGTCTTTATTATCAGGATGTAGATATGATGGATCAGAACGGAATGACACCTTTAATGTGGGCAGCTTATAGAACACATAGGTATGTAACCATTACGGACTACTTAGATCACCTCAGCATAACACTGAGACATGTGATTGGAAAGAGCAGCAGATGCTACGCTCAGTGCTCTTGAAAGCTGCAGTAGTGACTGGAGCAGAGCAGAAGTCAGCCTCTTAATCCTGAGAGGGCAGGGACAGTTGACCTTACCTTTTCATGGGATCACACTGTAGAGTTTTACGTATTCACTTTAAGTTATTTTAAATCATTTTTGTATCAGTCCAAATTGGAATGAAGTATTTTTTATTCTTTAAATTTTTATTCTTTAAATGTGTAGGTGTTAATAACATGAATTATTAGATTAAAAGTAGGGAAGTTAGGACCAAGTATGCTGTCTCTTGGCACCATATTACTTAATATAGGGTTGTGCATTATTTAATTATTGATTGTAATATTAAGAGGCTAGAATAGATGTGTTCCAGGATGGAATGAGAATGCAGCCACAATCAGTGTAGTCTCTGTAATGATTCCGATAATTGAAATTAGGGTTGTTGTTGTTGTTTGTTTGTTTTTTTCCTTTTCAGTGTGGATCCAACTAGATTGCTTTTAACATTCAATGTTTCAGTTAACCTTGGTGACAAGTATCACAAAAACACTGCTCTGCACTGGGCAGTACTAGCAGGGAACACCACAGTCATTAGTCTCCTTCTTGAAGCTGGAGGGAATGTGGACGCCCAAAATGTCAAGGTAAATATGTATTGCTGTTGAAGGAGAAGGAGGACACTGATAAGAGTCTCTTCATAAAGCATGTTGTTTTCTTGTTTGGCTTTGTTTTAAGACTGAACATTAGAAGAACTTTTTATTTAGTTTAATCATTTGTTTCTGTGAAATAATTTGTTTTAAAAACTTGAGTCATATATATATTTTCATCTTATATTTAAATAGTTTTAGTTTTAGGTGGCCTCTTATTAGGGAGTTGTACTGGATTTTAGAAATTATATGCTTCTAACATGTATGAATGAAGGACAGTAGCTTTCTGGTTTCTTAAGAATATCATTGCTTGTGAGTTCATAGTCACATTATCCCGTCAGAGAATGTCACAGCTGGAAAATCACTCCCAGAAGCCATCCATGTGGAAGGAGAGCGTCAGCTCCCCACAGATGTCATCTGACCGTCCTGCATGCCATCATACCTTCACACAATGTAACAGCCAGAGTAGAGACATCATTCATAATAAATTCTAGTATTTCTTTGACTTTGTCATTTTAGTAACTTATTTCTTTAAAGAACAAGACTTAAATTTGATTTTAAAAAAACTTTTATGATGTTTATAGAGTATATGGCAAGTTACCCCAAGATAAGTATGCAGAATTAATCTAAGCCGGGTACAATTTAGTATGTACACTTGAAATTTGGGAATTTATAGGCATCATAAATTGTCTACAAACACAAGATTTTGCTGAGGGACTGGCAAGATGACTGGGCAAGAGGCACCGACTGGCAAGCCTGATAATCTGAGTTCTCTCTTCATGACATGGTGGAAGGAGACAGCTTTCAAGTTGCACTCCGACCTCCACATGTGTGCTGTGTCATGTTCGTGCACATGCAAACACAATGTAAATGTCAAAAGTTGGTTCTCAAGTTTTTGGTTAATCTTTTGCATTCTTAAAGGCTTATGATCCACTGTGTCCTTTAGCAGTAATCGGAATAGCTACAAATATTGTCAGGAATCACTGTCTTGACAAATGATTTTTAAGGATTAGCTGTAATATGTAGTATTTTCTGAGCCATGTTTTATAAATGCATAAAGGATATATGCTAATTAAATGTAAAGGGAGTTTAAGCTAATACTAACCTGAAATAGCCAATCAAAAAGTGGGTACCTCTTGCTGGATCAAGGCATCTCTTTTTGTTCTGGTGAAAATTCTTCTTTCACTGGGTTACTTTAAGAAGAGAAGCTTAGTCTACTAAAAATGGCTTGGACTGTCTTTTTTTTTAAACTTTTATTTCATAGCTTAGGGAATTTTTAGAAATAGTCTAATTACAAATTTTGAGTTTAGTTTAAATATTATAGACTATAAATTTGATAGATTTTTTTTTCTACTTTTTAAACTTCTAAGTCTTGTTCCTACCCAGGATGATGAGAATGGTCCGCTAAACACATGGAGGGACGTTGGGATGCCATAATTCTGACATTAGCAAATATCTATTGGCTAAAGAGTGAAGATTTGCGTAGTCTTCAGTTTTGCCTAAACTGACATATATGACAGCCAGACTGTTCTGCTACTTTAGAAACGATAGAGCAATGTTTGTCTTTGCAAAAAAATTTTAAGGGGATGCTCTGAAAATTCTTAACACTGGCTTTAGTGAACTGTGCTTAGCCCGGGCCAAAAGAAGGATTCCCCTCCTTTTATCATTTGCCTTCCTTTCCACTTCACTCTCCTTGACTTCTAGATGTCCAGTCTTGAGGCTCATGTACTAGAAGTACATTTCAAGCTATTGCTTACATCACTGAAAAAAAGAACCAATTTTTGTAAGCAATTAATTTCAATTTGCTTTTTCCTAATTGCCATATTAATGCATTTGACTTACAGCATACCAAATAATTATGAAAGCAGCATGGCTATACAGTTCTGTAATTTGAAACCAGTGCTATATTCACATAAAACCATAGGACAGTTCAGTTGTGATCTTGAAGTATTTGCAACATGAAAATTTTAACATCTTTTAAAATAATTAATGAAAAGTTGTGGTCCCTACCAACCATTGCATAAACCTTTAATGTTGGTAAGATAGAAAAGTTTATAATGAATTTCAACAAAAAGGTAATGATAAATGTAGAGGTATTTGAAAGTATTCACATAATCTTTACCTTTTTTTCTGTTTTGTACTTTATGTTCAGGCATATTACCTATATGGAACCAAGATCAGAATACTTTGTAGAGTCTACAGTGCCAAATGATTGATCTTACTAATGTGCCTATAGACATTCGATTTAAACTCATGCCTTTTAAAATTACTTTATCTGGCACAGATGCACTTTTGCCTATTGCTGACTATTATTTAAAAAGAAAAAGTCCCCATACCCATGTAGAGACTGAATCCAGGACTTCATGTGTGCTAGGCATGAGTGTATTCTCCCCTGAGTAATACACTCTCGCCTAGCAATGTGACTTGAGTAATGCTTTGTAGTGCCTTCTGGAGCAACAGTCTAGCTGAAGGAAATCATTCATTTGCTTGAGCAGCATTTACAGCTTTGAAGGAAAAATATCTTTGTCCACTTTACTAAGAAAGATTTTTTGTTTCTAAATCTTCTTTTCATACAGTTAAAAGGAGAAAATAAGAATGAAATGCTCTTTCTGTTAGGATCTGTCATTCTCTGTATACTTGAAGTGTTAGTCACCACTTCGAATAGAAACCATTTCTTTTCATTCATTCAGTAAATATTGGTTCTTTGGTAGGTTGTCTCAATGTTGAAGACAGATTAAGGTCCGTTGGTGTCTCAGAACATACATTCTGTTGAAGAATAAAGTAGTAAATAAATGATCAGATGCAGTTGAGTAGCAGGGCTGAGATGGTGCTAGCGATATTATGAGAATTTCTCAGAGATGATGTTTTCTTGGCTGTTATGAAGAGAAGGAATCAGTTTGCAGAGATAAGTGCTCAGCAGGTTTTCCATGTGAAGAACTATGAACACTCCAAGGCCTAGGAGGGTTGGATGCTGAGTTTTAGGGGTGTTAGTTGGGATTGGCTTAGAAGTACAGTGAGCAAGAGGCTACTTGAGAGGTGTATAGATGCTCAGATTAGATGCTTAATCGTTGTTCAAGTCCTAGGATACAGGAGGGTGTGTATAGACTGCCATAGGATGTGTTTTTTGTTTTAGATGCGATTTTGGTTGAAGGAGTCATTGAATCATTAAGATAATGGAGAGATTGGAAAGTCCGTTAGACTGGTGGGGTTTGTTAGTTTAGCCAAGGAGTAGAGATGGAACTGACTGAAAGGATTTGAGATGATATCTATAATATTTTTGCGTAGGGACGATACGGTAGACTGTATTTGAGAGTGATAGAAACCATCATCGGTGAGGCAGCTTCTGTTTCAGCTACTTGTCTTTTGACACGTGCTGAGGTTGTGAGTGCTGAAGGGAGAGTTCTGTTTTGAGCTGAGCGTGATAGAATTTCACTGGTTTGTAAGCTTTGCATGAAGGGATGCCTTTTCACTGTACAGTATAAAGCTAATTATTTAGGTCACCGCAAGTGTTGAAAAGGAAAAAAATCATTGTAAAAGCCTCAACATTATCCTTTGTCCATAATTTTGACAATATTTATTTATTTCAGTTTTCATTTTAAATACTAGGAAAGATCTTAATAAAAATGAATTTTAGAGGCTGGAGATATGGCTCAGCAGTTAGGAGCACTTGATGCTCTTGTAGAGGACCCAGGTTCGTTTCCCAGCACCAACGCCAACTTCAGGGCATCTAACACCCTCTTCTGACTTTGGCAAGCACCCGGGTAATCATGTTGTGTAAATATACACATATGCAGGCAAAACACTAATCCACATAGAATAAAATAACTATATCTTTAAAAATGTAAAATAAAATTGAATTGTAAGGGTAGGCTGTAGCTTCACATCTTGATTTGATTTTTAAATCTATAAAATGTTGCATTCTTCAGACAAGATAAAAAACATTTTCTGTGCTATAATTATTTAATTATTCAGTCCTTTCCTGAAATAACTTTTAAAAACAAGATTAAGTTTCTTTTAAATCTGTCTAGGTTAATTAGAAGTTGCTTCTGCAAATTTCTTGTTTGAGAAAGAAATTAGATTCCTTTAATATCTAAAACAAATTTCTTCCATCAAAATAAGACAACTTATTTGGAAGATTACTTTAACAATAGATAACTTTAAAATATTTTAAAGTTGATATTTAGAAGGATGGGTTCACAAAGATCTAGGATGACGTAGACCCATAAACCCTTAGGCTTTTACAATATTATTATGACAGCATTTTGGTGGAGAAATCATCATTGGCTTTCATTGGATAAGTATCAAAAGAATATTACAGCCACAGCACTAAAGTTATGGTTCAATATTAACCATAGGGTAAAAAAGTAATTTGTGTTCTAAGAATAAAAAGAAACAAATTTGTTAATATTAAAGATTTTATCGTTCAGTTATAGTTTTATACATAAATTTAGAAATTTTAATTTGGGAAGAACAATTGACTGAGTGCTACCTAAGCATGCCCAGTCTTTTTTTTCCTCTAAAACTGTCAGAGGATGTCAGTTAGCAGAAGGTCTCCTGTAGCTTCTTGGGAGGAGGTGAGAATCCTTGGAGAATGCAGTTGTTCATTAGCTCTCGAATACCTGGACCTTGATGGTCTCTAACTAGTGTTAGTTTTGACAGTGAGATTCAGTCCCACTAAAACATAACTTAAAGTGATCTTCCATCTTAGCCATGGTTATTTGACCAAAACCCCTGAAGAATTGCTGTTTACTACCAGTGACATAGTCTATAAATACTCCATGTGAATTCTTCCTCATGTAACTTTTGTTAGTATTACTTACTATTTTTGCTGCAACATGGAGTAATCAAATATAGACTTGATTCTGAACCCTGGTTTTAGTACAACTCTTGAATTGTTTGTTTATTTTGCCAGCCAAATAAAAGAACTATACAAACATAGTCAGATGACTAGAGGAGTTGAAAGGTTTTTAAAGCTCCCTCAATCTTTCTGTCTAGGCAATCCTTAGGTGTCACATGGCCCTCTAGTGGAAGGGGTGCTCAGCTGGACCGAGGCAACTGCAGGATATTCTGGGAGTTGTTATCCAAGGGATTGCTATTATTCAGGTAATATTTATAGTTTGGATTAATTAGCTGGTTCTGAAAACTTAGGTGATGGAATTCTGGAATAAGCAAGGAATATCTAAAATAAATATCCCTATTTGTGGAAGGCTCACCTAGATTAGCCCGTTTCATTGGGTTTTGTATTAAAAACCTGCTTGGGCTTTTGAAAGAAATTTATTATTGTTGTTTGTTTGTTTATAATTCTTTGTTGCTGTATGGTAGTGTTATGCTTAATTTCTGGTTTTTTTTTAAAAACTGTGTTCTGTACTTTAAAAAACAAGTTTTTTAAAAACTTGTTCTGTACTTAGTACTCCCTGTTTCTTTTTTAAATCCAGCATTTTGAAGTAAAATTTCAATTTTTTTTAAAAAAGTAATTTGAGGATCATTCTTCAAATTTTGGCAAACAGTTTTATCTTTTTTATTTAAAGAATCAGATAAATAGAGGACATTAAATAGATCGGAAAGGTAGGTGTCTAATTTATAAAAGAAATAGGAAATTTAAATTAATAAAAGCTAAAAGGAGCATCTAGGACTAAGTTGTGTGCTTCTTGTTTCTTACTTGTTACTGCACTCCTGGCATTCTTGTTTGAGTATTAAAGGACCTTGTAGCTTCTAACCGGGATGCAGTGATTCCTTCCAGTCGCTCTCCTGCTCTGTGGGAATTCCTCTGTGGGTAGACGAGTTTCTGTAGGTTGAATGCCAGGACAGTGGTTGAAGTAGAAGTTGACTTGCCTTTTCTTCCTGAATCTCTTAAGACTCCCACCATCACTGAAGTAAAGCAGACTTCTGACAACTTGGTACAGTGTGAGGATGTTTTACAGCACTCAGTAGTTATTGTTAGTAATGTCTGTAAGGATTGTGCCTACCTGAAAAGCTTATTGGTAGCCTCTGATCCAGCAGGTCCTAAAATACCTACTTTTTGATTTGCTCTCTAATTTGTCAAAATGCAAGCAAAAATAGAGTCTATAGTGTAAGATGAAAAAAATGTATTTCCTGTTGTGTTTTGAATGGGAAATGATAACAGGTATGTAATGATTTAGATTTTAAGTTGATTTATATGATGCCAGTGATTGTCAATGAATTTAGTCAACTTATTTAAATGGAATTTCTTTAAAACTTACTAACGAAAACATTAGTTTTATTTTTAATGTGAGTATCTTCTATTTACATTACCAGGGTGAATCAGCACTTGATTTGGCAAAGCAAAGAAAAAACGTGTGGATGATCAACCATTTGCAAGAGGCAAGGCAAGCGAAAGGGTACGACAACCCATCTTTCCTTAGAAAGCTGAAGGCCGATAAGGTAACTCGTGGCTGAAGCTTTCAGTCCTCAATCTGTAGCTTACTTGGTGTAAATATTCACATACCTTAATTTTTACATTCCCCACTGTAATGTTTAAAGTATTACTTCAGCCAAAATAAAATGGAGTACTTAGCACAGTTTCTTGTCTGTGTTGTATGATACTCAAGGAGGATGGGTCTGCATAAACGGGATTAAGCTTAACTGGTCCTGTAGATAAAAGCGTTCCATGCACATTTGCTAATGTAACAATGCATTGTGGACCATCTCAGTCTCAGTGTGAGTCTTTAAATGCGTGCTATGCTCTGATTAGCTGAGCTGCTTATTCTTTGTGATGTGGGGCAGCATGTAGAGAGAAAGCTTCCACTTTGGGCTGTTTCATAGAAAGTCCATTTTCTTCCACAAACCTTCAGTTTTAAAATTTACGACTATTGGCTTAACTGTCTCCTTATAATAGGATTTTGAAACTTAAAAACATTTTCCTAAACACAGAGTCTAGGTACCTTAGAAAATATTATTTCCACTAAAAAGGAAGATATTACTTAACTGGCATTTAAAAAAAAGTGCTTAAATAATTAAATAATAGCAGTATTTTTTTAGCTTGGCAATAGTCACGTGAGTGATATTAAGTTGTTCTTTGCTATTAATTTTGACAGAAAATGGAATATTAGTAGTGGCAATACTAAAACACACAGGTTAGCACAACCATCTGCAGTGTGACAGCAGCAGACGTTTTGATGAAAGTGTGGTACACTTGAAAGCAGAAGCTCGTCTGTGTATAAAAATTCAAGCTCCCTAATCAAGTGCAGTGTCCCTGGTCCATCCCATTGATGTGATTATAGCTGTGTTTATAGTGCTAACTTACACTCGTGTTCTGTAACTTCACAGAGAAGGAAATGAATTTTTTTCATGCCTTGTTAACGCTTTCAGTCATTTACTAGCTGTGATATAGAAACTTACTTATTTTGATTTCACTCTGTCTGCCGTACTTTAGAACACCTTGTTCCACACCATGCACTAAAGTCTAGTGGTGAGAATAACTTGACTTACTCTAGAAAGTGCTATAATCTTTGATTTTGCTGAATGTAAATATTCCAAACTTATTTTTTTTCTATAGGGTCAGATGAAAGCTACTTTAATTTAAAGATGATGATATATTAATATATAAAGTTCCTTACTACCATATTTAAGGTTATATATTTGGATATTGTTTCTCTGTGGAAAGAGAGCTTTGGGGGCTGGAGAGATGGCTCAGTAGTTAAGAACACACAGTGTTCTTGCAGAGTACTTGTTAGGGCAATTTAGCACCCTGTAATTCCAGCCCCTCTGGCCTCTAGAGACACCTGCAGTCATTTGCTTCCTCCTGACACTTACAATTAAAAATAAAAAGTAAATCTTAAAAGTGAGAGAAAGAGCTTCAAGGGCTGGGGAGATGGCATAGCAAGTCGAGTACTTGTCTCCCAAGTCTGAGGGCTAGAGGTTGGATCCCTAGAATCACATCCCACAACCCCATGATCCCAGTGCACCAGAAGAAGAGGATCCAGGGAGCAAGCTGGCTAGTCAGAACAGCAGAACAGTGAGGAGGCCGTGATTCGGTACGTCAGGAAAAACATAATAGGGGAAGACAGCTGACCCATGCACCTGCACACTCTACACATACACATATGCAAGAGCCCTTCATCCTGTCCTGCAATTATTATATCTGTGTGTTACAGTGACTTGAGCTTAGAAGTTTGGTTTCTTGTTTTTCCTTCAGTAGCTTTGAGACATGGTTTCTGCATCCCTGAATACCCAGGATGCTTGTTATATAGATCAGGCTTTCTTTGAACTCACAGAGATTTACCTGCCTCTGCCTCCCAAATTCTAGGATTAAAGGTGTATGTAATCTAGCACTTGGGAGGCTAAGGCAGGAGGATCAAGACTTCTAGGCCATTGTGGGCTACATAGCAAAATGCTCTCTTAAGTATGTACATGCATAGAGATAAAAAAAAAGTCTAAAGACATATCTGATGATGCAAAAAGACTGGATTGCTCAAATGTTGCTGGGGAAATTGTAAAACAGTTCTACAGAAAACAACTTGTGATCCATATAGTGTAGAATTGCTTTTATCTCAGAGGCATGAAAACTTAAGCTCACACAGAAATCTATATGCCGTTGTTTATTGCATCTTTATTTATAGTAACTCCAAACTAGACAACTAGATGTTCTTCAATAGGTAAATAGTTGAACAGACTGTGATGTACCCATACCATGAAAGTTAGATCACATGGAAGCCACGTTTGGTGACTTTAATCCCAGTACTCCGAGAAGGCAGTGGCAGGAAGATCTCTGTGATGTTGAGGCCAGCCTGGGCTACACCATAAGACTGTCTCAAAAAAAGAAAGAAAATTCATAGCTAAGCCTCTTTATGTAGTTTTGTCACCTAAGATTAGTCAAGGAAGATATGGAAATTTGTGAAGAGCTATTCTGTAAATAAGACAATAAGTGCTACTTAGTATTGGTGTGGTGGTATAATCGTGATAGGTATGACCGAGAGGTGTGTCTGTTAGTATGTTACAAGTGTGGACTTCAATAATCAGCTCAGTCTACAAAGGATAGAGGAGCACCTCTGGAGTTCTGAGCACAGACTTGATAGGAGGTGTTCAGAGCCTGTTGTAACACGCTTTTCTTTAGGCCACCAACCAGCTCCCAAATCATGACAAGGAGACTTATTAGTTATTATTAGGCCTTTTCTTATGCTCATTTCTAGCCAGCTCTTATAACTTAATTTCACCTGTTTCTCTTCATCTGCATTTTGCCTCAGAGCTTATCTTTCTTCCGCTTTATCTGTTCTCCTTCTTGTCTTGTTGGCTGGTGGGTGCCTAGCTGGTTCCTGTTGTCTCCCTCTCTTTCTTCCTTGTTCTCCCCACCACTCCTAAGCCTAGATTTCTCCTCCTACTTATTCTCTATGCCTGCCAGCCCTGCCAATCCCTCTACTGCCTAGTGGCCATTCATCTTTTTATTAGGCCAATCAAGTGCACAAACAAATGTAACATATCTTTGCCTAGTTAAAGTAATATTCCACATTTTCCCCCTTTTTGTCTAAAAAAGAAAGGTTTTTAACTTTAACATAGTAAAACTATATACAACAGGATCAATTGTCAAGTAAGAATTACATTCACAGTGTACAGTCCATTTTGTGTTTGCCAAATTCAGAGAAAATACTCCATTATTTATCCTATCTTGGTGAGTCTAAAGTTTTTTTTTTTTTTTTTTACCGACTTTACTTCTATCATAACTAAAGAAAGCTGTGATTATAACTATCTAGTCTTCAACTCCATCATAGACCCCAGAAAGATCTAATATTACTTGAGTAAACAGGAAGTGCAAGAGCAAGCAACTTATAAAACTATAGGAACAATAAAGACTTCCAGCTATCTGGATAGTCACCCAAGGTTCCTCTGCAATGTTGGGACATCCATCTTTGGCCTATAAGCCTAGAGTATCTGGCAGATTTTTCTATGAGGCAGAAATTTTGAAAGGCTGTCCCGCATTGCCTTGGCAAAGTTTAATAATCACTTTCTTTTGTGTCCAGTTTGTACAGCATACTCTCAACAGTTAAGGCAAGAGCAGCTTCTCTGCCCAGTGGCTAACTTAGCCACAGGAAAAGCAAACTCCACATGGAGGTTCTTTGATGCTCATCATTCTTTGATGAAGTAGATTGGTGCTACCAAGAGCAGACGTGTTTCACTGTTTTGAAAAGCCTTAGGTTATTAAACATCTTAAATACCATATTCTGTAGGTCTCTAAAGCATTTGAAGAACATCTATCTAAAATGTATTTGTTTAACTTTGAAAACATACCTAACATAACTATAAGTTTGATTAATATAGATGATTTTCTACTAACCTGCATTCTTAATTATACATCATATTTTTAAATGAACTGCATAGGTATAATATCTTAATCAAGAATAGAAATACAGTATGTATATTTAATTTGTATATAAGTACAAAAATTAAATTTGTATCAATATGCCAAAAAAATCCATACCAATATAAAACAGGTTCATGATTGTCTTTTTAATCCTATATTCCTATATCCCCCATAAATAATGACGAACATTCATAACCCACCGAATAACCAAAGTAATATCTCACAACAACCTATTCTTCCATTCTGTGGTCTAGGAAATCCTGCTGATTGTTGTTGTTTTGTGTGTGTATGTATACACATGCATGTATGCGCACACACCTTTACAGACATGGTACATGTGTAGAGGTCAGAGGAGTCAGTTCCCCACTTTCATCGTAGGTTTCAGGGATCAGACTCAGGTGGTCAGATTTGTGTGGCAAGTACTTTTACCCAGTGAACTATCTTTTTGACCTTGATTTTACTTTTTATTTCATTTTCCAGTTTTAATATGCTATTAAAATGTATCATTTGAATGCCTTCTCCAAGTTAAACATCTTCAGTTTTCTACTACATGATAAAGTTATGAGATCATACATGCTCATTCTGATTGTAGTTAGCAAAGCCTCTATTAAAATGGGGTGTTGAGTTATAAGTTATTTTCTAACTAGCCATCTTAATCTGTCCTACTGTTTGTTGTTTTATGTCTACCTGTGTAGAACTCAATCCCATAATTTCATCTTCTATTCTTATTTTAATCCCATAATTTCATCTTCTATTCTTATTTTCCACAATTTTAAAAAACTTTTTAGGTGTTGGTTTTTGTGTACTACCTGAACACTGTAGACAGATTTGAAGGCATGAATTTTACTTTTGGTTGCATACTTTCATAAAGATAGCTGAGGTTAACATTGTCATTTGAAACATACAAACACTTTGTAACATTTGTGTTTTACAGGAATTTCGGCAGAAAGTAATGCTAGGAACTCCATTCCTGGTTATTTGGCTGGTTGGGTTTATAGCAGACCTAAATATTGATTCTTGGCTCATTAAAGGGCTAATGTATGGTGGTGTTTGGGCTACAGTACAATTTCTTTCCAAGTAAGTATGTTATTGTTAACTTTAACTTTATGAAAGAACATAATTTGTACCTTGTTATGTCAAGTTAATATTTTCTATGTTTAGAATATTGTCTTTATTGATAATTTGTGAAATCTTTAGGTCTTTTAGCATTATTAAAATTATTCAAAAAATCTTTTAATGACAAAGTGTAGCATATGATTTTTGAAGTGAAAATACATTCTTAGAAATAGTTAAAATATTGATTTTTAGGTAATTATTATATCTACTTTGCTGTAGGTATTGCCTTTCTTCATTGGCATTAAAAGCAGTGGGCTCTGACTTCACTAGCAGAGTGGACTATCATCTATACAATCATGAAGCAAGCTTTTAAAAGTCTTTTCTCTCCTTGCTTTAAGCACTGACCATTTCCTTTCTTGTTAAGTCCTTTTGCCCTGTTGAGCAAACCTAGGAAGGTGTCTGTGACCCACATCTTCCTACCTCACTTGCCTTCACTTAGCATCTCATTTCACTGGAGTTTCCGAGAAGAGTTTGAAAATAGGAACGACTAGTCACCCACTAGTGTCACTTCTCAGAAGGCGCTGGTGAGCTCTCTCTGACAGGTCACTAAGTAGGAAAACAGCAAGACTGCTTGCTCTACAAGGTTGAAGGTTCTGTTTGTGCTGGCATTTATCAGCTTTTCTTCCTAAGGCAAGTATTACAAGTACAAGCCTGCAGTTGCAGTGAGTCAGCCAGTTCATCTTCCTTGAAAAGATTTGCCCCATCCTTAGTTGAACAGGGTGGGTTAGGAGGGATGAGCAGTCTTGTCCTCATGTGCCAGAACTGTTACGTCCTTGAGTAATGTGCTGGATGATGAAGTTGCTGTAGACTGAAGTGCAGCAAGCTGGAATATACTGAAATTCTAAAGTTGCAAAGTATGTGAAATATAGTTTGGTTCTTGGTAGGTTAAGAGAATCTTGCCAAACTCATTGTTACTATGAAAACAATCTCAGTATTTAAATACCTTTGGCTTTTGTAATTTTATTCTCTATTCATTTTATAATGAAATATAGCACTTATTTTTTATAAAATGTATGTTTTACAGGTCCTTTTTTGATCATTCGATGCACAGTGCATTGCCTCTTGGGATATATTTGGCAACCAAATTCTGGATGTATGTGACATGGTTCTTCTGGTTTTGGAATGATATCCTTTGCTGTAAAAGGATGTGTTTAAAGGACAGCCCTTTCCAAGGAAATGTTTGATGATTTGTTATTAGAACCGAGCTCATGATTTGTTACAGTAAAGCAGTATTCCTAGGAAAACATGAACTAATATAAACAATGCTTGTAAATATTTGTATTTAGCAGGTTGCTTTTAAAAACTGTTTGTAACAGCCACAAACAATATCAGCCAATGTTAACTAAGTTTTAAAGAAACATTTACCAGACCTAGAGAGATGGCTCAGGTTAAGAGAACTGGGTGCTCTTCCAGAGGTCCTGAGTTCAATTCCCAGCAACCACATGGTGGCTCACAACCATCTATAATGAGATCTGGTGCCCTCTTCTGGTATGCAGGCAGAACACTGTATACATGATAAATAAAAATCAATAAAAAATGAACATTTGCCTACATCTTGTAAGCCAGTGTTAATTCATTTTCTTGATGGGAAAATTTAAGCCTTAGGACCCCAAGGTCATATAGATGGTCTTTGGTAAAACTAGAATTGAAAGCTGTCAAAGTATTTTTAACTTTTTATCAAACAGTTTCTATCAAAGTTTCCATGTTTTAATATCCAACTATTTTCTCTAAAGACCTCCCCCCCATCTTGTGTACAGTGGGGTCTTGTTATATACAACAAACTCTACTTGAACTCATGGTAGTCCTACTGTTTCAGCTTTCTAACCAAGTAGTAGGATTACACAAGGATTTTCTTAATCTCACTTTAAAACAACAAAAAAACAAAAAAAAACCATAGTAGGTAGTGGTTAGTTTCCTTTTATACATACTGACTCTCTTTTGCTTCATTAAAAACAGTACTATTATGTATCAGCATATATCATGTGCTAACATCACCAAATTATCAACATAAAATCCTAATTTACTATTACTATTTATTTTTTTAGTTTTGAAACAGGTGGCTGTCCTGGAACTCACTAGGTAGACAGGCTGGCTTCGAATTCATAGAGAGCGGTCCCCCCTCTGTCTCCCAAGTATTGGGATTAAAGGTGTGTATCACCACACCCAGCATAAAATACTTTTTTTTTTAAAATCAAGACAGTGTTTCTCTGTGTAACAGTCCAGGCCTGCCTAGAACTCACTTTGTAGACCAGACAGGTCTCAAACTCACTGACATCCGCCTGCTACTGCCTCCCGAGTGCTGGGATCAAAGACGTGTGCCATCACCACCAGGCCATAAAATACTTTTTAAAACAGTATAATTTGGGATTGTAAGTACACTTGAACTTGTTTACTACATCATGTGGCTTGTTTGGTTTCGAGAAAGTTTTATGATGTTGCCCAGTCTTCCCTGGAACGCCTCTTGTCAAGGGAGTTCTGCCTCCGCTTCCATGGACCTTGGACTGTAGGCCTGTGCCACTGAGCTCTTTGTAAGTTCTTAGTTTATCCTTTAACTCAACAAGTTCGAAAGGAGTGCTCTGTACTTTTTCAGTACGTTCTGCGCATGAGACCAAGTGTTTTGGTTTTTCAGGTTACTCTCTCATTACCTGAACTCAGCACTGGAGAGAACTGCTAAGTTTGCTACTGTATTGATGTACTTAGCAATTCCTCCTTGTGCGTGGTCAGTTCTTCCTCGTCACTTTGTAGGTATTGCTATGTGTGTACTGGTTTGGGTTTCTTTCTTAGACATTGAACCTTAGTATCAGTATGTAGTGACTGAAAGTCAAAAGCACTGACAATATATTTTTTAAATCAGCATTTTTACTTACTTTTAAAAGAGCATATTCTTCTTTGTAAGGTTGGCATTTAGACATGAATCTTGTGAACATGCAGGTGTAGGCGCACACCCCCGGGACAGACACTAGCTTTCGGGACCAGGTCACCTCTAGACTTGTACTCATAGTGCCTGCTCATGAGTGCACCTCTCTGGTTCTGCTGAAGCTCGGGGGTGCATTCAAAAGATTGAACAAACAATCAGATAGAAACTCATCTTTATTCCAGAAGGAAGACATTAAGATTGAAGATTTTCTGGGTATGGGGGGCACACACCTCTCTTCACAGCATTTCAGAGGCTGAGGTAGGATCGAGAGTTCAAGGAACAGCCTTTTTATGCTGCATGTGTGCTTATTTTTTCTAGTTTATGGTTATATAATTGTTTTGTTTGGTCTCAGTTGTTTTCTTCTAGATGTTCCCCTTTTATCTGTCTTATTTCCTTATCCTTAAATTATTTGGTAGGGTTCATATTTAAACTTAAAATTTGCCTTTTATTATTATTGTGTCTGAGCACAGGAGGTGCATGGCGGGTCAGAGGGCCACTGTGGGGCTGGCTCTCGTCTTCTCCGGTGACTGTGTGGATTAGCTCAGGTGTTCATGTTTGCACATCACGTGCTTTTAACCCAGAGTCATCTCACTGGCCCTTGAAGTTAAATTTAATTATGGAACATTGTTGGTTCATTTGCTTTTGTCCCTAGGTTGTGTTTTCTTTGAGACTGGATTCTTTGGCTTATGGCTGCTATATACCTTTATCTTCTCCTTTGATTTTTTTTTCTTGAAAGTATGCTAATATAATTGTTATGCCATTTCTCTTCATCTTTCATCTTCTCTATGATTAACTGAAGTGAATTTATCCAGACTTTCATGCTTTCTGCGATCGGCTGTAGGGTAATTGTTGGTCACCGTCTGACCTAGCTGTCTCCATTCACCTTTTGTTGCCCAAGAGAAAAGATTAGTTGTGAACTCCTGCACAGGAGCCTGTTAAGGTTCTGCCTGAGGTTTCCTTCCCAACACAGGGCTGAGCTGGGATCCCCTGCCACAGCCACCCTGTAAACACAGAAATGAACATGTTAGCGGTGGCCAGTTGAGTCTCTCTCTCTGTGGACTGCTAAAGCATAAAGGCTCACATCCTGAGAGAGGAGAGAATGCTTTCCACATGAACAGTCGGCAGTCGCTTCTTTAGTGCTGGTATGAAAGGCAGGCAGTGCGGCACTAGTGGACGACAAAGTAGTAGCGCTTAGTAAGCGCTAGTGGTGAACCTTTCCTTTCCCCTTTGTGCTTCTCTTGGATTTCATGTGGTTGTTTGGTGTTCAAACACATGTAGGATTATTTCATTCAAGTTCTTTTTATAACTGTCTTCATGAGAAATATAAGCATTGCATGTACATGTTAAGTGAAATCTTGTTAATTATTTCTGCATCGCATCTTGAAAATGCTATTGAGTAAACCAGATATTCTGTATGTTAGGACTCTTACTGCCTTAGCAATTTATTTTTTATAGTTTTTAATTCTTTTATATTTATAAATGCCTGGTACATTTGTTGTATTTTTATTAGGTAAATACCTCTCTATTTTAGGAAGGTTTAAAAATATGTTTTCTAAAATTAACATCGACTTGAATATGTTCAAAAAAAGGCCAAGGAGAAAATTTATTGGCTTTCCTGTAGTTAAGTGCACCCTTTAAGTATATGACTATACTGTTATCCTAGTTTGATCTGCTTCTGAGATCCCTCAGTAAAATGCAACTTAAGCAGCTAGAGAGATGACTCAGCAGTTATTCTTGCTGTACTTCCAGAAGGCCAGAGTGCAGTTAGTTTCTGGAACCCAGGTCAGGGTCTTACAACTGCCTGTGATTCTAGCTTCAGGGGATCCAGTGCCTTCACCTGTCCTGTGGGTACTTCACTCACGTCACAAACCCCCACAACACACACACACACATACGCACACACCTCCCCCTCCCCGGGATACAAATGAAAATAAGCACAAATCAATAAAAAGAAAAAAATCCACCAGAGAAGTGTACACAGGCCAATCTCATATAGATAATCCCTTATTGTGACATTCCCTTGGTTATGTCAAATGGACAATTAAAACTAATCATCACAGATATCTGAACACTTTCCTATTTTTGGTGTAAGAAAAAAGTATGTATCTAATTTTCAATGTGGAAATACCTTCATTTTCTCAAAAGCAATATTGATCTACTGAATTTTCTTAATGTTTACTGACTTTTAAAGTATCATGTAAGATTTTGTGACATAAATTTATTAGAAAGTCATATTTTATCTTTTTGTGCTTAGTTATGAACACTATGGGAAAATATATTTTGGTTTAGAAAAGCTCACCACTTTTGTTTGATAGGTGTGCTTGTATGGTAACACCATATGAATTATAAATCTATATATAAAAACTTTTGTTTTAGATTCCTTAACTTTGGATACATCTCAACTTTTTATTTATTCACCTTCCTTTCCTTGCTAATAGTGTTGCACTTTTCTACAATTTTGGAAAGTCTTGGAAATCAGATCCCGGGATTATTAAAGCTACAGAAGAACAAAAGAAAAAGGTGGTGATGTACCCAGTTGGCTGCCAGTTTTTCAACCCTGATAGGAGAGGCTTAGATAAAAAGGAGGAAACTCTTAGAATTAGTGGCATTTTAAGCAGAGCTGTTCTTGTCCATGTCATCTGTGGGGTTCACCCTGGTGCCCCCATTATGCCTGGCTTCATAGTTTATGGCTTGACTTCCTTTCCGTTACCAGGGCTGCTCTGGTTTTTGCAGAGGTCAACGTCTGAAACAGCTCTTTAACCTCCACCCCAAGGGATGCTGGGCGAATTGCCTGTAAACTAGAAAGCTGTAAACTGATAGTTCCAGGAACCAGAGTACTTTGTATGTGACTGATGTAGGACGTCCTTTTCCGTGACACGGGCTTGAAGCTGAATTCATGTAAACTCTTCCATCAGTGGAGAACTGGACCAGGCATTTTAGATTATTTCAAGAACAATTGTAGCTGGTGTGGGGAGCAATACACCTGTAATCTCGGCACCTGTCTCAACTACAGGAGACCCTATCTCAACACAAAACAAGAAAACAAAATCAGAGCTCATTTGAAAAGGAAACAAATCTTAATGAATCATTCCTGCTCATAATTAACTGACCTTAACAAATTCTGTGGTCTCCTCCCCTTTTTGGTAGACTGTATAGAGATTGTGCTGATGTTTTTCAATTTTCATACAGTAATGAAATGGCAAGAATGAGTCAGGATATCTTATTTGAGCTTATAAAGATTGATAAAGGTGGCATGTATGTTGATTCATAGTAATAGCAAAAGAGTTGGTGAGCATCATTCAGTTTTGAGTAAAAGAAGTGTTTTGATTTTTAAATTCACAGACAATAGTTGAACTTGCAGAGACTGGAAGTCTGGATCTCAGTATATTCTGCAGTACCTGCTTGGTAATATTTATTATTTTCTCTTCTTTCTCTCTTCCTCCTCCTGACAGGATCTCACATAGAGGGGTGCTGGGTATGGGGAAGAGTCCTCCTCCCCCAGACTCCTCATGTACCGTGCAGTCTGGGGAGGAGAGGGCAGTGGTGAAGGAATGTCTGCCTGGAGTGTGCCTGTTCCTGGTAGCAGACCCTGACTGCACACCAGAGCCCTGCTCATGTCTCTTCTCATTCTCTTTTATCCTTTAAAATGCAAAACCTGCTACTATTTCAAATGGAAAGTTTTAGTACAGCCTTTAAAAATTCTTGAGTTTAAAAATTACAGTGTAAAAATTCCATAGATTATTTTTCAGATAACACAGTCTTGTAGCAGATACAATTTGAGTATTTACTTGGAAGTATCTGTGCAACTTGGAGCACTATATTGTCATTAAGTTTAAAAGTGGTCCTTTTGAATCATCAGACATTAAGACTTGAAAGTATTCTTTATGAAATCAGTTATAGTTATGACTATTTTATCATAGACATTTTAAATTTAAATTTTTGCTTTTTTTATAGTATTTGTGAAAATACTTTAAACACTGTCAATTTAAAACTGCCAGATCATACATGAAACGAAATGCATTTAAATTATATACTACAAGTAAACTAATGTCCTGTTATTAGTACATAATAGTATATAAGTTAATAAAGTAGTTGACAGGGCTGGAGAGATGGCTCAGCGGTTAAGAGCATTGCAATTCCCAGCAACCACATGGTGGCTCAGAACCATCTGTAATGAGGTCTGGTGCCCTCTTATGGCCTGCAGGCATACACACAGACAGAATATTGTATACATAATAAATAAATAAATATAAAAAAAATAAAGTAGTTGACATAGCTTAGGATTATAGGAAGGTTTTAGACAGCTTAATTTCCCATTTGTAAATGAGTGGTCAAAGTGCACACTGCTCTGCTTTTGGCAGTGGTTTTGGGCCCTGACTGCATTCTTTTGCACATTCAGACATTATTTTACAAGGGTGGTTAATGCTGTCTGGGGTAAGATCCCTTAGCGGGTGAAAGTGCTGTCGGTAGGCTCCTGTTTGGGGCCTCCCCTAAGCCCCTTGGACACATCACAGAGAGTTTAAAAAGTCCCTAAAAAGGAGAACATAAAACACACATAGGCATCCAAGACAGTTTTTAAAAATTCACCCACTTTCCTCCTCCTCTCTCTTATTTTTGGAAAAAAATTGAAAAACTGAATTCTTGGCCTCTCTTCATTTTAGGATCCAAACTCCTCTCCCCCAACACATACATGATCATGGGCGCATGCACTCGTGCGCGCGCACACACACACACACACACACACACACACACACACACACACACAAACGTACACACACTTAACAGCAGCAGTCAACACGTGTTCACATCCAAAACCTTTAAGTTTAAACATGCAATTTGAGGTGGTGGACATCTGGAGTTTATCTACTAGAACAAGGCAGCTGGGGACAGTTGGACCCTAGAAAAAGCTGGTGTGTATGTGTGTGTGTGTGTGTGTGTGTGTCTGTCTGTCTGTGTGTATGTGTTTGTGTGGTGGGGGCACACATCCATAAGATAAAAAAGTGGAGAAAAATGAAACCAAACCAAAGAAACAAAAGGTTCGCTCTTGTTGAAATGCCCCAATAATGTGTATGTGTGGTGGGGAAGAGGGCTGAGCTCTGTCTGTCATCCAAGAACAAGTACCACAGGGGCCAGTGTGGACTGGAAGCACACGCTGCCCACTGTGGAGTTAGTACATTCACACTTCACCTCACACTCCAACCTAGCTCAGTCTCATCCTTCAGACTGGGCCTGGGTAAAACAAGTACAGGAGTGTCTCTCTGGGCCTCTCTCCTACCACCCACTCCAGTTTAGTTCTTGGGGTTTCTTTTTGTTTTTCGTCCCTAGAAAATAACAACCACTACTGGCTCAGACAGAAAAGTGAAATCTGTAAATATTTATAGACCTGTAAGTACTTCTACAAGCCCCACTGGGAAGGAAGGTTAGGGAATGGGTGTCAAGAGGAAGGGAAGGGGCCAGTGGCTAAATAGGGGGTGACCAGAGGCTGTCCTTGTCCTTCCCTGTCAAAAAAGGGGGCATCCCCACCTGACAAAATACCTACCTGCCTGCCTCCATATGTTCCATTAAGCCAGGTGTTTTTGTTTTGTGGCAAATTGCTCAGTTTTGTTTTTGTTTTTTTAAGTGGTGTTGTCTAAGGGACAATGTAGCTGAGCTCTGGAAGTGGGGGATGCATCCTGCTGCCTTCTAAGTAGATTTAGTCACATCTGTGAGAAAGAATAGCTTGTCCTTTTCTTTGGTCCACAGATCATTCTTACTGGTATAAGAGCTACCTACTAGAGTCTACTTTTTCCTGGCTACTTTAGAATAGTGTCTAACTTATGCAAAGTAGTGGGGAAACAGTAGTGTTTTTATTGAAGCATCGGTATGGCCAATGAAGGATCTTAGGACATTTGCTTCTCTTGTGGCTTATAGCTCAAGTGCTTGTCATAACTTCAGCAATGGAGTTGGAACCTTTGAAGAACAAAGACCTGTACATTTGTTTGTTCCCTCGGCTGATTTAGCGTTTACAATAGAGGGAGAAGTACTATACATAGCACTTCAGTGCTTGTAAAAACCAAAGCAATGGCTTTCTGTTAAGAAAGAGTGACTACTGACCCTTTTAAATCTCCTTCCTTAGGTATGGTCATCAGTTCTAGCAGGGGAATGTTGAACCTCATTTGAGATTGCAGGAGGCAGTTAACAGGAACACTGCTGTTTTTTGCTAGATTTGTTAATTTGGGGAAGGTACCTTCTTTTAAAGATTTCTAATTTGAAAGGCTTTTACTTTTTTACTGTTTTACTCAGTTTTAACATGGCCTTCCTTTTATCAAAAGAAACTTGTATTTAATAAAACGGCAACCAGCATCATGATTCAAATTAATTTTCATGTAGGCTTTTAGAAAGGCTGATCTTTGTATTATTTGGAAATGTGAGCGATACAAATCGTGTAATTTGTAAGAAATTGTAAGAAATTGGTCTTTATTCTTACTTTCTGAGAGTTACCCAGCAGTAGAGCACCAGTCTTGCACAGTTCTCTGTCACAGAAGAAACAGGGTTTCAAGCCCAGGTGTTACCTTTTCTAAAGCCGTTCTCCATTCTCTTCTTCTCTTTTAGATACTGTTTTAAGATTTCTTATTATGGAGTATTTTACGTTCCTTGTTGCTGTAGATTTTGTTTTGAACAAATTAACAGTAATTTTCTGGTTGTGTTGGTTTGGAAATGTTTGTATAATCTCAGAAAACACAATGCTGTCTTTTCACAGTTGTATTTTGAAAATGGAAATGGTGAGTTTTTCTTGTCTTGCTTTGGAGACAGGATTTCTCCGTGTAGCCCTGGCTGTCCTGGAACCCACTCTGTACACCAGGCTGGCCTCGAACCCTCAGAGATCCACCTGCCTCTGCGTCCTGAATGCTGGGATTAAAGTCATGCGCCAGCTTTTTTTTTTTTTTTTTTAATGCAGTGTTCTTCATAGTACTTTTAATATGTCTCTTAACAGATTCGGAAGCCAGTGAGGTCCAAACACTGTGGTGTGTGCAACCGCTGCATCGCAAAATTTGATCATCACTGCCCATGGGTGGGTAACTGTGTAGGTAAGTTGTGTTAGCAATCTCTAAGTATCTTGTTAATTTAAGTTACTTTAGGTGACTAATGAAATACAGTATTTAAATATAGTTGTTATTTTTAAAACATTTTTAAATTTATTTTTATTATGTGCAATGGTGTTTTGTCTGCATGTATGTCTGTGCGAGGATGCTGGATCACCTGGAACTGGAGTTACAGACAGTTGTGAGCTGCTGTGTGGGTGCTAAGAATTGAACCCTGATCCTCTGGAAGAGCAGCCAGTGCTCTCAAACCACTGAGCCATCTCTCCAGCCCCCTAGATATTCTTACATCTCACACACTTCCTAAATTAACTTTTGGCTGTCTATAGTAACTCATTGAGGTACATGTATGTGCATGGGTGTGTGTGTGTGTGTGTGCGTGCGCGTGCGTGCGTGCATGTTCAAAAATCCTTCGGAAAGAGTCTTTAACTGTCTCCCTGTCCATTCTTTCTCATGCAAACGCTTCCCTCTTTCCCATTGAGGGACGATGAAACTCATCTGATGAGGGAGGTAACACTTTAAGCATTGAGCTGGAGAAAGCAAGGCAATAGTAGGATCTGAGAAGGCATGTGCAGAGGCAGAGATCCTGCAGGGAGGAATTCCACACCTCATGCTCTGGTGCAGTCTGAGAGGACTGGTCAGTGATCAGAAAGTGGCTTTGGAGACTGAAGGGCTGATAGAAAGGCGATGGTCACAAAGACGGCTTGACTGTTGGAGAGAAAATCCTGATTGGAAGGGTGATAAAGGGAGATGGACTAGGTGTAATAGGGCCTCACACTGTAGGAGTAGGACTGAGAGCCATAAACTAGGTTCTGTGTTAGCTATGGCGATCCCCTTGCCTTCAGAATGAGATCAATTGCTCTCATCACATGAATGTGACTGCAAGCATTATTTTAAAACTTTTATTAAAACAAGATTCTTGAAAACCATTTTACAGAATAAATAATACATATATGTGGTTATTGTCCACGTTGTATCATGTCTTTCATAGCATACCCGGTAAAGGTGTGTTACCAGTTGTCTTTTCTTAACTGGAACAAATTGCTTCTTTCTGTGTGTTTTAGGTGCAGGCAACCATAGATACTTTATGGGGTACCTGTTCTTCTTGCTGTTTATGATCTGCTGGATGATCTATGGTTGTATTTCTTGTGAGTACACATAGTTTCTGCCTTCCTAAAACACCAATGTTTGCGTACTTAGATTACATTTATTGTATTAAGAAATTAATAACAAAAGAAGGAAAATGCATCCAGTGTCTCTACAAGCAAACAGTGCTCAGCAAGCTGCCTTTTAGTATGAATGTCCTTTGTTGGTTTACTAGCCACGGTGGGTCCGTGGTTGTGCTAGCTCTTCTTTCCCATTAAACGGTTGAGAAAGCAAACTTACAATTCAATTTCCATAAACTTGAAATACTTTGAAAAGTATGGTATAAATTACTGCTGTGTTAGCAGATATCAGGAGTTACTTTGTAAAGATCAATTGTCACTCGTTTTATCCACAGACTTAGTGCCTTGTGAGATTGGATAAAGTGTGGTTTCTGAGCTTCTGTGCATGTCAGGTCTAGCAGAGAGATGCTTTGGGTCCTGGCTTAAAAAATCAATATGAGAAAGACTATTAGTCTTGCCACCTGCAGAAATGGCAATAAATAAAATAATAGAATAAACAAAATCCCCAAATAGAGATGAAGAAAAAGATTTGGTCTAAGAACTTCATCTAGTATCCAGATCAACATACGTACTAGAGAACGCTGTCCTACCAACCTAGGTCATTATTCTATTAACAATTCTTGGTGCCAGAGTTTGTGTTAGGAATCCCACCTTACTGGGGTGCTAATCATGACTTCTGTGCCCCCATTCACCAAAACCAGCTCATGGATCTTGTCTAAAGGCAGCGTTCTCTCCAGTGCTGGGAGTGACGCTCTGTTTATTCTTATCAGACAGGAACTTCTTCTTAAGTTTGGCAGCTGTTTTTCCTAGTTTTTGCTCTGGTATTTTTTTTTTTTGATGTGTCATGGGATTCCTAAGACTATAAAATCATTTGCTGTTCTGTCATGAATTAAATCTAGATGGTTAGATCCTATTCCTTAGTGGTGTCACCATAACCTCTGAGGTGACCAGAAGAGTAATTGTGTCACCTGTCTCCTGAGTTTAGACTGGGGCCTTCACTGTGAGACCACATACACCAAGGATGGGTTTTGGACATACATTACTCAGATTGCCACATGCTCCCCTTGGATGTTCTGGATGTTTCTGAACAGTGTGTTTCATTTCATGTGGGTGGCCGTGTTACTCATGTGTCAGATGTACCAGGTATGTGCAAGTACTTTTTCCTTAGTATGTTCACTATAAAACTTGTGAAACTTCTCTTTCCAGACACTCTGGCTTGTTAAAGATCAGTTTGCCTTTTTTTTTTCTTTTTCCTTCTTCCTCCTTTTCCCCTCATATTCTACTTTTAGAAAACTTGCAATTGGGCATGTGTGAGCTTGCATTGTGATACTATTAATTTTCTCTGCATTTTAATGAAACTGTTTTATTATGTACAAATACTAGTATTTATTCAAGTCTTTAAGGAATCTCTTCTCTTTGGTTTTTGGGATCTTCCTGTCTCAGCTTTTGAGTGTTAGTGTCACAGGCATGTGCCACTCATTTTAAATGAACCTGTGTTCATAGTTTATGTTGGTATATGTGCAGTGTTCAGTAACTTTTCTTTCTTTCTCTCTCTTTTTTTTTTTTTTTTTTTTTTTTTGGTTTTTCAGAACAGGGTTTCTCTGTGTAGCCCTAGCTGTCCTGGAACTAGCTTTGTAGACCAGACTGGCCTTGAACTCACAGAGGTCTGCCTGCCTTTGCTTCCCCAGTTAACCTTTTCACAATTGCAGTGATATTGTGTGAACTGGTTTGATGATCTTCTATGAAAAACCAAGCACAGATTGTATCTTTTTATTCTGTGTTAGACCTCTTGAGAATTTTGTTTCTATTAAATATTCAAAGGATAATAGACTGCTTTTTCTTTTTTCCTAGATAACATGTTTAGGTATTACTACAAATGAAAGAATGAATGCCAGGAGGTACAAGCACTTTAAAGTCACAACGACATCTATTGAAAGCCCATTCAAGTATGTATATATTTATAAACATAATATTGTCCTTTGTTGCATGTTTTGTTAGAAAACAAGCTCAATCATGTTAGTGACCTCATCAAAGGGAAGTGTTCTCTATAGAACAGCATCTGAAGCAGGGGTTTCTCAGACTAGATTTCATTATTACTGAAGGTAAGATTTTTGTTGAAGTGGCAATAGTTCATCATAACACCATGACCTAGAATCTGTCATGTTAACTGAGTATACATTTGTATTTATAAATATAATAATTTATATTACTATCTTAATATATATGCTGTAAAATTTTAACCTCTGACTTGATGCTTAGAAGTAGTAGTGCTCTAATTTCATGAACTATTTAAAGCTGCATTTTGTGTAAGCTGTTACCGATCCTCAGGCTTCTCGAGGATGATTAGTTATTGTATGCTTCTGGAAGGGCAACCAATTTTTACATAAAAATGAAGACTTGGGCAGGAGAGATGGCTCAGAGGTTAAGAGCATTGGCTGTACTTCCAGAGGCCCTGAGTTCAATTCCCAGCAACCACATGGTGGTTTATAATGAGATCTGGTGCCCTCTTCTGGCATGCAGGCAGAACACTGTATACATAATAAATCTTTAAAAAAAAAAAAAAACAACATTAAGCCTCTTACGAGAGATACAGTTATTACCTGTGAAGTGTAAATGAACTGCTTTTCTAAGTGTTACTGAAGATGGAAAGTCCCCAAGCTCGCCCTGACTTTCTTTATACATTGTTACTTTTATTAAAGTCCACTGTCAAATTCATACTGTGTATAATTAATTTTGCCTTTACTTCTTTTCCCAATTTTGAACTTAGTTCGATTTATTGGCAAAGGGCCAATAATCAAGGAAGTGTGTGGTTTTGTTTGTTTTTGCTGGTGTGTGTGTGTTCATGTGTACATATTTTAGAAGCAAGTAGTATTTAAGGTGTGACGTAGTTGGGTCACTTTAAAGTACAATTGTATAGTGTTTTAAATTAGCAAAAATAAGATAAATATTGGTAGATCTGAGGAGAAACGTGAGCACCTGTCTATTTTAAGCTTAGGAGAAAATGTTAACATAAAAAGTTATATTAAGTCATTCATACTAACTGAATTCTCCTTTCTTTTGGGGTCTGATTTTAGCCATGGATGTGTAAGGAATATTATAGACTTCTTTGAATTTCGATGCTGTGGCCTCTTTCGTCCTGTTATCGTGGACTGGACCAGGCAGTATACTATAGAATATGACCAAATATCAGGATCTGGGTACCAGCTTGTGTAGCAGTGTCTTTATCTTATGAAACAATATTGCTGAGTGGTGCCTGAAGATTGTGTCTGTCCGTGTCTCTCTCTCACTCGAATCCACATCATTGGAACAAATAGCATGCTATATGTAGGGCTAACAGTGAATTTTATGGTCTTTTTTTCAATACTTTTACTAACAAAAGCAAACATGGACAGAACACACTGCCACTTCTAGATTATAAAAATGATCTTCATGGTTCTTAATGTAGGAATTCATAACATACTCAACTTTTTGGTTTTGTTCTCATAACATTTGTCATGAAAAAGTGAACTTATTCTGTTACTAGAGATGGCATACTGAGAGTACATGTTGTTATAACGGAAGCTAAATTGGTGTTATGAGGCTAAATTGTATTATGCAGTACTTAAGAGTGTTGTATCTATTCCAGGAGAATTGTCGTAAATTGATGACTAGTATTATGTACATTTTAGATGTACATGTAAATACTGTGATGAAAATCATGTGGTTTTATTAAAGATCTACTGTACTGTGTTCTCAAAGGCACAGGGAAATAATGTTCATGGAAATGAGCTCGCTGTTCTGTTACCACCAGCTGTCGCACTGCTGGTCTCGTTCTAGTTCAGTGAAATAATTTCTAGAAACCTTGCTTTGAGGTCTCACGGTCTGATAATAAAGCACTTGCATGAGTATACTAAGTCATAATATTTTGTTGACATTTAAAGCCCTACTAAGTGCATGTTATACTGCATAGAATGTATACTAGCAGATACTGTCCAGTGAAGCATAAATTAGGATTTAATTTCATGTGCAAAACAGCCCAATTTTTTAAAGAGTTGAGGTGGATTTTCAACAAGTTCAAAACAAATAAGCTAATGCAAAATTCATATTAATTGAGATAAGTGGATATGCTTCTTTTTCAATTCTAAGCTGAAAAATAAATTGTAGACAAAATAATGGAGTCTCAGCTAAAGATGGAGCATGATCTCTGTACATAGCACATGTGAATTAATGAAAAGCTAACGGAACATTCTTTTCTTTAATGACCAATCAGAAAATAAAATTTAAGCCCCAGGGTTGTTTTAATTTTCCCAATATTGAATATGTTTTGAAGTTTGTAACACTTTCTGAAACAGTCTTGGAGTCTACTGTTCGATGTGATGCACTGATCAAGTTCTGTTGCAGCATTTCCATACCCTCCTGAATGACTGTCACTGCTTCCATGGCATTGTTTACAGTGAGACTGGGTTTAGTCCTCTTAAATGCTGTAGCAAACTGTGGTTCGAGCAACCTGTGGGAGGGGATAGGGGCGGGGGCAGACTGAAACAGATCCTAGACCAGTGTAAAGAATGTGTATGTGTATATAAATAATTTATCAAATAGTTTTCTCTTTGTGTCTATATGTATTAGTGTTTTTAAAGCTGCTCATTTCATTTTGTCCAACCAAAAAGAAAAGGGAGATATTAATGAGCTTCTAGTGATGTTCAATATTACTGTTAATAGGCACTCTACCCTGCAAGTTCATTGCATGTCCAGTGCTAGGTAAAATTAGTATTCCCTGTAAAATACTGGTTACAGGTATTAAAGCAATCTAGTGGTATACCCGCCCTTGCCTTAGTAAGAGGAGCAGTGAAGATGTATATAGTTGATGCTCAGTATTTCCAAGTACTACCGTTTTTATAGTAATTTCTTTGACCATAAGTCACCCCCCAAAAAAATGACCCTTATTGTATTTGAGGGTTTTAATATTAGAATTGGCATATGTACTTTATTTTTGAAAAGGGAAGAGATGGGTGTGGGGTGGTAATAGCATTGTACCATTTTGTCATAGAATGTAAAAAAAAACTGGTTAGCTGTACAAATGTCTCTGCTAGTTTTGGCTAATAATGGGGGGAAATTTTAGGTAATTTTTAAATTCAAAGGTTATTTATAAAATGCTAGGATTTGTTTTAATTTTGTATTTCGAGTCACTTCACATGAAGACTCAGTTGCAATTTTTATCAGATACATTTTTATCAACAGTTAAAGACTATGGTGGTTCTGTTTGAATATGAATGTTGTTACCATGTTTTCTTTGTGGTACAATATTCTTTCCGTGTAGAAGAGATGCTTTGCAGTAAAGCAGACAAACCCTGTAGATGTGTAATTACGTGGGATATATTTACAAGGAGATGCTTTTAGTACTAACCATTTCATGGTCTTCATGATGTCTGTACCAGCACTGTCAGATGGTCTGGAGGCATCCACGCATCTGCTCGTTCGTTACTTTGTGGCTTGTGTGGAACAGTTTAACTGCTCGCTCTCAGGCTGTGTGGATGTGGCGGCTCCCGAGGGCAGCTCTTATTGCTCTGCTGGATTCTCAGCTTTGGACGTGAATTCTTTGGAGTTTTTTCATCCATGTTTTTGTTGTTTGTAGTTTATTTTAAATACTAGGCATAAAAACACATCTTACTTAAGCTATGAATATTTTTATTTTATATTTTCTTTATTTATAACTGTGCCAAGTATTATTTTGCTACTTACTGTGTTACTCTGTGGAAAGAAAAACTTGTAAAGTGTTTAATAAATTAGTCCTCCTTACATAAATTAAACCTGTCCAAATTTTGTAAAATATTAATCAAAATAAATATTGACTCTTAAATGTGGTGTTTGATCAATTTACTTCGAAGAAATCGATGAAACTGTGGTATGAAAAGAGTCTACATTTCTATCTTGATCAGATTGGAGTCGAGTGCTACAGGATTTTGTGGGAATTTGCATGAGTAAAGCTGGTGAGTGTGTGTGTGTGTGTGTGTTCCTTTCGCAAAAGGCATTTTTTTTTTTTCTTAGTATATTTTGGATTCTGGAGTTAATGAGGACCTCAGGAAATGTATGAATTTGGATTTTGAATATAACTATGTCTAAAGCCTTATAATAAAATATTGCAAAATGATACTTATGAAACTTTGATTCTAGTCACTTCAGGTGCTAGGCATGACAAAGAAAGCATCTTTGCAAAATTTAAAAGGCAAAATTATGGTGAGACTCTTGCCCATCATTCATGTGTTTTCCTGCAGTCTCAGTGGCTGGACTCGGGAGTAGTTTCCGGTCATAGTTTATGATATGGAACACAAGTGCTCCCGCCCCTAGACTCGAGTCTAAGGCTCGAGTGGCAGCAACTTGCACTCCGCTCCATGGCATGCGTCCTCTTCATTGCTTACTGTGTCCTGACCACCAACCCTTGCTGTGCGGAGGCCTGTTCTGTGATGGGGTGTCTGGTTCAGTTTAGTTATCCTGGGTCAAGGCTTGTTAGAAAATCGCCCTTAGCTTCATTCACAAAGTGCTTACATGTTTGTTAAATATATTTGTAACTTTTAAAATAGAAGATGTGTAGTTGCAAGTAAAACACCAGTGTAGGCTAGTCACACACTCCAGGAAGCCAGACTCGCCCTTGGAAAGTGCTCGCCTCTGACTCGGACATGCTTTGCTAAGTAGACTACTCAGATTAGTTTCTGTTTACTAATTACTAGAATTGAACCTTTTACTTTGTTGCCCAGGCTGGAACTTGGAATCCACCCGCCTCTGTTTCCCAGGGAGCAGGGATTTAAATCACCACACCTTGCTTGATGAAGTTTTAATAGATGACATTTTGGTGATTATTTGCATTTATATTATCAAAAAGGTTCATTGTGGCTTAGATATTTAGATTTAGTTTTACCAAATTTGCCCCTGCCTTGGTTCTGTCGATTCAGTTTTACCAAACTTGGAAATTTCTTAGTCATTCTTCAAATATTTTTGTTTTCCCTTCTCAATATATTTCAGTTAGGCAGTGCCTGCTACTCACTTGGGGTAACAAGGTAGCAAGTCCTATTTATAGGGCACCAACTTCCACGGTTGTTGAAATGCTTTTCTCTGTTTACATAATTTCCATCACTATCTGATAATTTTTCCTGCAGGGTCTAATCTTCCATTACTATTAATCAGTATTTTCATCTTGTACTTTGTAGTTTATTGCTGTAATGTCTGATTTGGAAGTTTATTTATTCTCTTCTCTACGCTTTGAAAATATATAGGTGTTCCTGGTGTTTTTCTCCTCAGCTATCTGCTGGCTTTGATGACTGGGTGGTCCCATCCTCATTACTGATGGTGTTTTCAATGGGTTCCCACCTTCTTTCATGCCTAGTAACTTTTTATTACTGCTAGATTTTTGTATTATAAACATTTTGAGCTTTGTTATGGAATTCAGTTATGTGGAAAAGTTTGTCTTTTTTGGTCTTGATTTTAAAATTTGTTAGGCAAGGCCAGGCCCAGGCCACTGCTCAGTTTAGTAATAGCCTTCGGTGTAAAGTACATTGGCCAGAGCCCCTGCAGCGCCTTGTTTACAGTCCTTCCCTGCTCCCCCCCACTTGAGCAGCATTGTCCTAAGGGCAGTGCAACTTGTTTCCCCCTCACTGTGTGGAGGCCAGAGGGTGATATGGGGTGTTTGCTTTCGAGACAGCTGAACCTGGAGCTCATCTCAGCAGGGCTAGCTGGGCAGTGAGCTTTAGGGACCCCTCCCACCAGTGCAACAGCTTCACCAACAGTGGGTGCTGGGGACCCAAACATGCTCATGCTTACACACTGACTGAGCCAGCCCCTAGTCTTCAAGGAATACCCAGGTGACACTAATGCAGACGATTTCCACCTACACTTTGAGGAACTTCCTCAGCAAAGAGTAATGACCACCAGCCTATAATGGAGCAGAAGGGAAGAGAAGCTGCAGTGCTGACTGCCAGCTCTGAGGAGCTGAGATGGTGATGCCTGGCAACCATGAGTCGACATCTTGACAGATAAAAAGATCTGCCCCTGTGTATGGGTGTTGAGCATGGAAACCTGCTAGTGGCCGGCCACACCTTCAAAAGGGGATAGCCCACACCCACCCCAAGCAGCTACTCCCAACCAATTATTCTCAGAAATAAAAATGATTTTTAAAACCTTTTTTCAACTTGCACAATGCAGATGTCAGCCTAGTGCTTAAATTGTCTATTTAACACATTGTTTGTATCCGGATGGTGCTTTCACAGCAGCTGCTCCAGAAGGTTAACTCAGAGAGGCGCCCAAATCAAGCCGAAACTTTATTTCAAATGTAAAAGAAATGCTCTTAAATGCTAGTGAATCAGCGGGCGGGCGGGCGCAGCGCTGCCTGGTCCAGCCTGCCTGTGCAGGGAGAGGGGTGGACGCACAGTGCCGCATGCTGGTGGAGTTTCACAGTAGTGAGTGCCATAAAGTCATCTGTGTTTGGTAGTGACGATTCCATGTGCGCGGTGCTCCGTTCTGGGTTTACACCATCACTGAGCATGAACAAGGGCCCCTGCTCCTTGACCATAGCCAAATCCCTTGGGCCCGAAGTTCTTTGCATAGCACCCTACAAAGGAGAGGAAGAGTGGTTGAGAGTTCATTAATGGTTGATGCCGTTGCTTACCACAAATGTCCATACATTTCAAAGCAAAGTGTAGACTCTGTCAGAGGTCAGCTTAAGATATAAAGTGTGCTTGTTACAGGCATTCTTGTGTGCAGCAAGGCCAGGAATTCCCACAGTAGTTACGATCCTCCTGAGTTACAAGCATCAAGCCCAGCTAAGTTATATGTCTGTTACCTTCACACGCTCATATGTTTGGTTTAAAGCAGGAAGTCAAAAGACCATTGGGGAAGCAGTGCTGCGGACCGGGCTCAGCCTTGGGAATGCAATATTTAAGCGCTTTACTGTTGGGCCAGATTCCCAGCCCTGGGGGAGTTACAGGAATGGGAGGGTGCGGTCAGCATCATGTACGTCTCTGCATTGGTGACCCTACACTATATCTCTTTTATATCAGATGCCTCATTAACCTAGAAGGTTGTGTGATACCAAGGAAGAGCTGAAACAAAGGAATTTTACCTTTGCAATAGATTTCACCTTCTTTCTCAGTCAGAGTTGTGGATTCAAGACTCTTCCCACACTTGGCACATCGGAAGCAATTTTTGTGCCAGGGCTGGAAGAGACAGATGTGTTAGGACATCCAAGAGGCCTGTTTCCTTTGGTCTGATTAATGCAGCAAATGGCTGGGGAACATCAACCCACAAGCAAGTTCCCCATGCTAGACCTGACCCTCCTCCTGGGCAGCATAGAGGGCTATTTGCCAGCAAGCAGCTCTAGCCTCGCTGCAAACCCAGTCTGCTTCTTTGAAGTTGCCGCCTTCCTGACTCAAAACCTAGCAGTTCTAAGGAGCTAAGTGGTATTTTTCCAGGGTCAGGTATCTACTGATCATCCGGTGGCCTGGCCCTGATCACACTGCAGAACTTGCACAGAGCCAGGTGGTCACAGTTGGGCCTTTTAAAATAGAGAAATGGTGAAAAAGAGTTTCTTTAAACACGACGGTTAAGCATGGCTATCACTTCCATAAATTAGTGATTCCGGTGGAAATTCAGTTGGAGAAGCTTAATCTTAAGCCACAACACATTGCCTAAGTGTGAAATGGAGATGGGTGTGTGTGGGGGGGGGGTAAGAGTGCAGGAGGTAGGGGTGGGGGGCTTACTGTTATAAGCTAGAAATAGCTTACCTTTCCGGCTCCAATTATCTTCTCGGCAGCATAGACAGAATCCCCACACCTGGAACACTTCTCAGCACCTCCATATTTCTGGGCAAATTTAGAAGTGTTTGGGTTTGTTGTAGGCCTGTGTGGCTGAGCACTTGAGGAAATGGAAAAAGAATGAGGCCAGGTTTCCCCAAATGTCCTCATAAGCTAAGGAGAAGCACTAGCCCCTGGCAGTTGTCAGAAGTCTGCAGGGTGCCGCAGCAGGCAGAAGGCCCAGGTGTCACAGCTGGACTATCTTAACCTGTGTAAGGATTCATTGGTACTAGAAAAAGGCAAGCCCAACCCAGAACTTAAGTATCTTTCTCTGGGGGTGAACAGAATTTATGCAATCCCTAGCACTGCCCTTTGTCTAATCAGTTTTTCTCCCCCACAGTCGTCCATCCGATCACTGCTAGCTTTGTGCTTGGCTGGAGTTAAAAATACCTGCAAACACACTGGCTGCCTGAAGTCATTCATAACTGGGAAAGGAAGGTGTATTTTACAGATTACTTGCTCAGTATATCTCGGTGAAGTGTGAGTCAACTATTTTCTTCATGGGAAAGAAATACTTCTGGAAATTTCCCTGATACTCTGCTGTTTTGCTTTTTACATTTTCTGTTTACATTTTCTTGTGGCAGGATAGGTCTTTTTATCACCATTTATAGGTTATGAGGATAAATCATATTTAGCACGACTGTTTTCCCCAGTCATAAGCAGGCACACTAGAACATGCAAAACAACCTCTTGGCCACAGGGGCCTTTTAGAACCTGAAGTTGTCAGGTATACTGCAGGGCAGCTCTGCACTCACTGTTAAAGCACACACATAGTCAGGTAAAATCTTAATATCAAAATGCTGATCTTTTTCATTAAATTTTTCATATCTCTACACTCTGTTTTTGAGTCACTTAGGAGTTTTCTACAATATGAATTGTTCCATATACATATATATTAGCAGTCTTTAGGTGTGTGTGTGTGTGTGTGTGTGTGTGTGTGTGTGTGTGTGTGTGTGTTTCAAAGTATGAATCCACAGTGTGGTTCTTCAGTTGTACCTAATGCTGTATATTCAAAACATTTCCACAGCCCACTGATACAGCTACTTTTTAAAAAGGTGATCCTTACCAAAAATGGCATCTAACACTTGAAGATTAGAGTCCCAAGAAAAAATTTTATGACATTAAGAAGTTTATTCAGTGCAGGTGGTGGTGGTGCACGCCTTTAATCCCAGCACTAAGGAGGCAGAGGCAGGTGGATCTATGAGTTCGAGGCAGGTGGATCTATGAGTTCGAGGCCAGCCAGGGCTACACAGAGAAACCTTGCCCTCCCTCCCCCGTAAAGAAAAGAACTTTAGGGCTGGATAGATGGCTCAGTGGTTAAGAGCACTGCCTGCTCTTCCAGAGGTCCTGAGTTCAATTCCCAGTAACCACATGGTGGCTCACCACCATCTGTAATGAGATCTGGCGCCCTCTTCTGGCGTGCGGGCATACATGGAGGCAGAATGTTGTATACATAATAAATAAATTTTTTTTTTTAAAAAAAAGAACTTTATACAGATCACCTCCTGGGCTTTTAACAACTTCACAGGATGTGGATACTTCATATTACAGATAACAAGGGGGGCTCGGATGCTATTTACTTGCTGATGGGCTAAAATAGTCCATTAAAAGTCGTAAGCCCGGCCTGCAAACACTGGCTGCCTTAATGACAGTGTTCTTTACCTCGGTGCTGTCTCTCAAGGAGACCCTGTGAAGCTCTTTAATCTGTGTATTAAAAGGAAAGCCGTGGGTGTTGGGTCATTAAGAGAGGCTTCTGGGAAAGGAAGTCCTTAAGCCTGGTCCAAAGGAAAAGCAGAACGTGACCCCGCCAAGGCGGAAGAGGCAGGGGTACAGCTGGGCTTTGGGCTTGTGCGCATGTGCACAGCTTGCTCGCTGCTGGAAAGGAAGAGAAACAGCAGCTTCTTGCGTCATCGCGCTTTTCCGATCAAGGCATAAATACTGACTTTGGGGGTCATGGATGGATTTAGTTTTCACTGACGGGGAGGTTTAGAGGTAGCCTGTATTTTGAAGAAAAAAAAAAATTTGAAATTGAACTTTGGGAATCAGGATGCGCTTAAAAGGCGAGTGTAAAAAGTACAGCAGGGGCTGTAGTGGTGGTTCTTGGACCATGCTGGGGACCTAGTCCACAATCAGAGAAAGAAGAAAGGAAGGGAATAGGGAGAGGCAATTGCACATGAAATTACCCAGCATGAAATGAAACATTAAGTAACTTCACCAGATTCATTCCCTCAGATAATCAGGAACAGGAAGTTGTTTCAGTTTTTAAGTTAAGGACAGTAACTTCCTGAGGAAAGAATGACTAAGGACTTTCCATGGGCTGCGTAATTTCATACGAGAACCATCTCATTATTCAGACACTTACTTCACGATATTTCATCTTCAGAGTGCTATGGAATGTTAATTTAAGTTACTTTCCTTGAGACTTACGTTTTCCTGATAAAACAATGGCTAGAAGTCCCTGCAATACGTACTAAGACTTTCTTTAAGTACAAAACTGTCAATATCTTGACATTAAAGAATTAATGAGTTTACATTAGCATTTAGTAGAGGTTATATTACATCTTGCTTGCTTAGGTTAAGCTAAATATGTAGACATTCCCGGGCTCCTGGCACCTGAGCAATAGCAATTGTTCTACCTACTTTTAAGACAATAACAAGCTTTCTCTTACCTCTCTGGCTTGATGCCCAGCCTCTCGCCGCGGTCCATGTTGAGTGTGCCAGCGCCCTGGCCATAACCATAGCCTTTTGGTCCATACTTTTTTCCATAGCAGGATTTGCAGTAGATCTCGTCATCATGGATTGCCACTGTTGTGCTGTCTAGATTTTTCCTGCAAACCACTAAGGGGGGAAAGTTAGATTTTAACCCCTGTTTAACTATGTGTACACTATGTGTATAACTATGTGTATTATGTGTACACGTGTGTGTATATATATATATATATATATATACACATATATATATCTTAAAACAGTGGGTGTGTCCAAATGACAAAGACTGTCTCCCTCCTACAGTTTATCCTACGGTTTCCCAAAGGTCATGAGTCAGCCCCTTCACCTACAGATTCAGTAGCTTTCCTCTGTGGTATGTATGATACCTGCTTCACAAGAATGTCAGAATTTCAGCATCAGAAATTCCGATGTGACTGCACAGAACCCGCCTGTTGATAGCAAACCTTCCTCTCAACCTTTAGCACCCATTCTTCCTGCCTTGTCGTACCAAATATTTGCATCACAACCCAATAAAGAACGAAAGTAGTGAGTGCCTCGGAGTTGCCTCTGCAGCCCCCTCTCCTAAAAGCACATTCCAGATAAAGTTTTAAATCCAAAATTCTAGTTTTCATCTCTAGAATGAAAAAAAAAAAAAGAAAGAAACCTCATTCTTCCAGCCTCCCCGGCAGGGATCATCAAGCGGTTTGAAGCCGGCATTTGTTTTCCCTGTCTCAAAGGAGAATGCATTCTTTCTTGATGGATTTCTTACCACAAGACATTTCTACGTACCCCACTTCATAAAACTGCCAAATGTCATCATGCTTTATGCAGACATTAGTTCACTTTCTAAAACTTCAAATCAGCTTGAGAAGGGGGAAAAAAAAAGCCTTGTGAGGGAACTCACTGGTGGCATAGTCAGGCAGCTGGAAGCCAAAGCTTAGTGGAATAGAGAGGAATTTTACCCCCTTAAAAAGGGGGGAGGGGAGGTGAACAGAAGAACAGCTGGCTGCTGGCTGTTTTGCCAGGGCTTCTAATATCTTAGACTAAGTGTTCTCTAGAAGAGTAAATGGCAGTTACTGTGGACTTCAGGCTCAATGCTAAAATGCGGTCGCTTAGAAGATATTAACCTCCAGCCCTTAAGCCTTAACACTGCATAAGTTCATACAAAACCTCTTCTCAAAAACATATATGTTAGGGCTGGGGATATTGTTCATGGATAGAGCACTTGCCTGGGAAACACAAGATCCTAAATTCAAAGTCGAGATGGCAAACAGGAAAAAGGCCCACGCATGTTAACGTTACCCCAGCACAGGTTTAAATCCACGATGTCCTGATCTCAGTCTCTTCCCACCTCAGTCCTCAGCTCTGCAGAGAATCCTCACAGATCTGTGAGTGACCCTGAACTATCCTGGAAGGTTTCAGTCAGCTGAGTATTAGGAAAGAGTAAAGCTGGCCAGAGAAAAACCTGACAGACAGCAAATAAACACCAATTTTGTTATCGGGGCTTAACCTAAAAGAAAATGAGACCAGTTTCTAAAGTCTTTGCATTTTAGATTTCCAACATTTTGCTTAGTTATGTGCCTGTTGAAATATAGATTCCCTTTAAAAAGAAATCACAGAATGGCCTCGGAAAAGAAACAGTTCAACCAAATCTGAGGAACAGCCATTGTGAAGTCACATAAAACAGGCATGTTTAATCATTCTCCTTTTTGCAAGCACAGTTCTGTTAGTTTTTTTTTTTTTTTTCTTTTCTGGGAAGCAGTCATGCTGTGTATATATTGGTCTGGACAGCTTGAATGCTGGCACCCATGGAAGCTAGACAAGCCACATTCGAAAGCTTTTCCCTAAAGTTTAAATCTTAATTAATGTAAGCAGCTTTTGGAGGCATGGTCTCAATGTTTCCTTGGAACTTGCTTTGTAGACCAGGCTGGCCTCAAACTCAGAGATCTGTCCATGTCTGCCCCCTGACTGCTGGGTTTAAAAATCTGTGCTACCACTCCTGGAGCAGTAGATTCATGCTTAAAATATGGACTCTGTATGCTAAACTGCATTTACCATACAGTACTCTCCACTGGGTAACGCTGTAAATAAGGCAGGTCTCTGCACACATGAAATTCTTCATTAAGGAAACTCCCATCATTTTGACTCATGGGGAGGAGGCTTTCTCAAGCCACAAGGCTACCGCTTGGAACCGGGCTTCTCTATTCCTGATTCTCTTATTATGGGGTGTTTACTCTTCAGAACACACAGATATATGTCATTGTGCATCATACTTCCTACCACGCACCTAATAAACAATGATAATTCCCATCATACCCATAGGGACACTTGATGACCTACACTCTTCTCCCAAATGAAGGATACCAATAACCACAAGTAACTAACAATATCATAGAAGATTAAATGTGAGCTTCCTTAGAAACAGCTCGTAGCCTCTGGTGTGCTAAGAACGTCAGAGAGGAACCCAGCCAGGAAGAGAAACTGGCAAGGATCAACTTTCTTATCAAAACCAAGCCAAACACACAGGGTGTGCCAGAAACTTCGGTAGCTGCCAGACTGCCCAACTGCTACCAGGCCCTCACTGAAGCAGGGACACAGGTAACATGCAAAGGCCAAATGGCCAGAATAGAGGGCTGGGCACTCAGTGTCTTAAGACTAAAGATACATAAAAATATATAAAAACCACTTGCCACTCTAAAGTATTACTCTTGGCTAGAGTTATTTCCCTCCCAAAGGTAAACTGGAGCTTTTGTAAGGACAGAGGGGACCATACTCACTGCACAGAAAGCAGCAGCGGTGGAAGCTCCGCCCATCACACTGCACCTCCTCCGCGTGGTACACGGTCCTAGCGCAGGCCCCGCACTTATTTCCACCGCCCCAGACAGGCATTCTGCGGAACAAAGGATGCGTTAGGATGCCCTGCGCTTGTCTTACAAGTTCCCTACGGGCTGTTTAAGCCAGGAGACCGCGTAGATCGTGCTCCTTCGTGAACGACATTATTTCAAAGGTCTGCGTCCTTCCAACATAGCCCCATTTCTCCTAAATTATAGCTCTCATTAGGAAACGGGCCCGGGCAGCCTCTCTTTTCTAGGAGACAAAGGACTTGCATTCAGTGGATGAGTCAGGTCACCAGAGTAGAACGCAGAACAATACCGCAAGAATCCACAGGAATTAACCCAGGGGAGGAGAGGCAGACACTGCCCCTCCCACACCCACTTCTTAAAGAACCTTTAGAAACTCAGCTGGAAATCTTAAAGTCATTCGCTACATACACGTTAAGTTCAGTGTAAAGACATTAAGTTCTTTACATGTAAAGTACATAAGCGATGAACATGCTTATATGTGCCTGCTAGCGTTCATCCAATGGCAGCTCGCATCGCCCACTGTGGCTAGGACAACTGCAAGCACCGAGTCCCGCAGATGGCTGCCAAGGAAGATGTGGTGCGCTTCACTGACCCCAAAGTCCCCTAGTCCAGCCAACAGTTAGTTTTCCCACCCTGGCAGGTTTGTCAGGCCGACAGAAAATGCTACCAAGTCCCTCCTCGGCAGTGGCTAAAATTATGTGGGGACAATCGACGACCATGCTCTGATGAGATGGGAAATAGAAGGTTAAGCCCAGGCTGCCTATGAATTACGGGCAGCATCTCTAATCCCCCTTAACAAAGTGGCCTCCTGGGACAGCGCTAATGGCCCGACTTCTGAATACCAGCATTCTCAGCTGTCTGAGCCAGTGCACCAAGTCAGCCTTGTCTACCAGGGCACTGAAACAACCCCTTCCCCCGCCCCCGTTTCCCCGTTTTTTGGCTTTCCCTTCTGTGAAAGGTATTTAGAGCCCTTTGCCTGCTGCTAGGTTTTTGGGTGTGTTGCTTCCCTCTCTAGGAAATGGCTGGTTACAAAAGCTGACATTTCCTTACAAATATAAACCTAATTAGAACACACGGACGTCCTGATCAGCGGGGGAGGTGGGGAGCCTCAATCTTTAACATTGAAAGAGGATGGATTCCATAGAACCATTAAGGTGATTCCAGAACTCTATACGGTTTCCCAATGAGACCTTTATTAAATATTCATACAGTTCATCATTGCAATGGGTACCCTGTCCCTCTTCTGGAAGTACCACCCGAAACTTCGATCCAGAGTAGCACGGAAAGAACATCCCTCTTCACTGACAGACGTTAGAAGTGACCGGTTCAAGCCAAAATTTAGGCAAGCATTTAGAAACGTGATTATACGGTTAGAGTGTCATTAGTGTCCACCAGACTCCTTCTGGAATTTCTATGGATGGCAGCTTTAGGGGCTGGTTCCTAGTGGTAGGTACCTGGCTTCTGGGGTTCCACTATTACACATACAGAGGGAAGAGATTAGTCTCCCACCAGAGGGCTGTTAGCACCTCTCTATACGAAAAGACCTGTTTACTCTGCCACTTTTCTGCTACACATGGGACAGCGCGTAGCTCTGTGGTAACCAACCCTAGACTTCACAGCCCCCAGGAGTGTTAGCCGAAGCAAGCTCCTTGATAGTGTAATCCAGCTTCGGGCATGTGCTACCAAAGGAAAATAGACCAAGACAAAGAATGACTGTTATGCCACGATGACCAGGAGTGTGCACAGTCAATGTACTCATCTTGAAAATGTCAGTGCTTCTGCTTTAGAAAAACCCACTCCAGGTGCATGATAACAGGCCACCAAATGGGCCAAGAGACTGAGGCAAGGCAAACAGATCCAGCAATGTACAGTGTGGGCTTACGGACAGATGCGTGTCTTCGGCAATAGCGAGAAAGGATGAGCCCCATGCCCCGAGGCAGGAGGAAGGGGCTTACATGCTGAGCTAGACAAACGTGGGCTCTGGCCAACCAGAATGTATCTGGACTTTCTCAAAACACTGACATGTGCAGTGTTGCTAAGAAACAATCCGGGCACCCTAGCGTCTTGGTTTGGTCTAGTGTCTCCTATAGGAGCTTGGGATCATGCCAGAGTCATCCGCTGAGGCAGACAGGTCATGTCAGCAGGATTCCTGTGTAGAGCATCACCACACACAGCCTGAGCGCACTCACTTCCGGCGGCAGGCGGCATTGGCTCTGCACTCATTTCCGGCGGCAGGCGGCATTGGCTCTGCTGGTCTTAGCCTGTTTTGGGCTGCTCTAACAGATTCGGCCTAGAGGACTTGTCAAAAGCAGAAATGTATTTCTGGGAATTCTGAAGGCAGGAAGGTTCAAGACCAAGATGCCGGCCGGCTTGGCATCTGCTGTGGGACCCTGGTCTCTGTTTCCAAGACAGTGTCTTCAATGCAGAGACACTATCCTTTCATGGGAGAAGAGCGAGAAAGGAAACCCACTCCCGGAACCTTTTTATAGTGGCATTAATCCATTTAGTCCTCGGTTTTTCTGCTGGGCCCTGCCTCCCAACACTGTCGCATAGGGGATTGGGTTACAACACGCATTCTGTACCAAAGCAACCACTCACACCATGGCAACCCTCAACCAGGTATGAACACAAAACCTCTTGCCAGGCCAGTTCAGTGAGAGGGGAACCCAGAACTGTGCTTTAAAATGGGGTGAATAAGGAGTAGGAGTGCTGGCTACTGTAAACAAAGAGCCTAAGGAGCCAACAGAGAGGAAGAGAGACAGTGCTTAGTCTTTGAACCCCTGATCTGGCTGTACTCCAGCTTCTCCTGAACGCCTCACTTATATGACCCGTTAAATTTGATTTTCGAACCATGTGAGATCAAAGCCAGTTCTTTGAAGTGAGCAAGACCAACACTCCTCCACACAAAAACAGGACCGACATCACTCGCTACCACTAAGTCCTAGATATCGATTTGCAAAAAAACAAAACAACAACAAAACAAACCTTACTTCCGCCCAGACCGGAATAAAAGTATTCCACGGGTCTACAGCTGTTAAAGGCTTGCTGTAAAGCCATCCACTCGGCCTTTCCTTTTGATGGTGCATCATCCTTCACTGTTTGAACCCTGACTGTTGAACCCGTACTTAAGTAAGCCTGACTATAAACCCAACACACAAAACAAGAACAAGCTCCAACAGCCTGCACTGGCTCGCCTCTGAAGCACCACCAGTGATACTGGGAGCTCTTGTCTGAAAGGTTACCCACTTGGGTTCTGCAATGCTCACGGATGCAAGAGGCATCCGCCTGAGGTTCCCTCGTGAGTCCTAAGAAGAACAGAGGTTCAGTCCAGGTGTATAGGTGACCACTTGGCTGCTGAGGCACTCCCATGATCAAGGTGTGTCCCTCATATTAAACACACACAATTTAGTCTCACCCTGCCAGTCAGCTTTCTTTGATTCTGTTATCTATCTTTGGAGCGGTCTCAATGAGGAAACAGAGCTCCATCAAGACCAAGGTTAGATTAGGTTGTCCTTGAATAACATTCAGACATATTAAAAAAAGAAAGAAAGAAACCCAACTGAACATTTATGTTGTTCTTTCTCTCCAGTGAAAAGCAGTCCAGATTTAGTTGTCTTAAAGAATTAGTATGCCCCTTTCTCTATGTGGTAGCAGGGACTTTAAATTCACCGCTAAGTCCATCCTCATTCCCCTGTGCGCCCACAGCAGCCAAGTGTGACTACGTCTACTACCCAGGCCTTACATTCTGTTCCTGTGTCCCTAACTTTCCCACTTCTACTGCATCTCTTGTCCCACTCGCCACCAGTTCATACGGCTGTGTCTAACATTAAAGTCCCACCTGTCTCACGGGCTTTCGTAAGTTTAGAAGAACCTTTTCTCTAGTATAGGCAGAAGCATCACCAGGAAGCCTCGGTGGGATTTCTGTACTCTGTTTCAGGACAGCGGATGGGTAGCAGAGTCAGCTGTGCTTCCTGCCCTGCGACCTTGTTTCGTATGTATTCCCATTTGGAGATGGAAAGTGCAGGGAGACAGGCTGGTTTGGACTTTTTTTGTATGTGTGCAATGATGGGCTTATCTTTTAAACTGGAAAGGGCGCTATTCTCATGACCAAGACACTGTCAAGATAAAATCCGACATCATTAAGAAAACCCTCGGAGCAACCTCCCAACATCATAGTGGCACAGCCACAAAGTCGAGGAAGCCCTTAGCTGATCCGTCCCTCGCAAACCTCATCCCTGAACATTAAAATGAGTAAGTGGAACAACACCCACTTAGAGCACTGGCTGTCTACTGAAATGAAGTTCAACTTCACACGTTTGGTCTGAGCCCCCACGGGCTGATCTGGCAGGAGAAGCTACGATAACCTTCCATTTCTGTCGCTCTTGGCATCACCGCGCATATTTTTAAGAAACGCAAGGCTTCATTTTTCCTCCGAGCCTTTGGCTGTGCTTCTCTACAACAGCTGCCATTAATCACAGCAGACTGGGTCCACGCTGAGCAATCTGGGCTGCGTGCCTTTTCCCCGATCCTGTGGGCTCATTTACAGAATGTCGAGAGCGCAAATGAAATCCCTCTTTCCATACGTCTTGCGGCGTAAGCCAAACACCGGCCTTTTCTGCTTGGCGTCTTCTTCTTGGGTTCTCCCTTAACTTCCAGGATGAGAATTTACCCATTGCATTAGACTAAAATGCGTATGTGAAACCTTCCCTTCCTGCTTCTCCTCGGTCCAAAGCGCCAATCCAAATCCGAGAGACTTAGCCTTCTGAGCCATGACTGGAGGCTAAGTCTGACTCACCTGGTGTGAAGTTGTCCTTCTCTAGGTAACTACTGAGACCTCCAAAGTGACCACATGGGTCAAGTCATTCATAATGTTTTGGTGGGATTTTTTTTTTTTAGACCTATTTTTACTTCATATATTTGGGCGTTTTGCCTGCACAGATGTCTAAGCAGCACATGGATGCAATGCCTGTAGTAGCCAGAAGAGGGCAACAGATCCTTGAAACTGGAATTAGAGCTGGTTTGGGGCCATCTTGTGGGTCCTGGGAACCAAATCCCAAGTGTTCTTCACCAATGAGCCATCTGCCCCGTGGGTCAAGGCGTTCTTACACTGCTGGCTCTGTAGTTGGCACCCAGGAACCGAACCTGTGTGTTTAAGTGGACGTGTCCCCCATTTAGGAGTTTGTAAGTCACCTGATTTAAAACTAACGTCTTGGCGTGGCGCTGTGCATAAATCCAGATTTTAAATGCTTCCACACAAAACACTTCGCTGTTACCCTAGAAACCTGGCTACTGTCTACTCTCTCAAAGGGGGAATTTTTTCACAAACCAGCCTCATCCTGGGGAAAGAGGGGCTCGTTAAAGGATATCAATTAGTGGTACTGCCCTAGTACAACAGCTGTTGGCAAAGCTTGTACCTGAAAGCTGTCGTGAGACAGAAATTAGGCTTCACCGCATCCTAGTCTCAAGACTTCTTTCTGCTGCTGCTCCAGCTAGGAAACACAGCGGAGCCAAGAGCTGTCCCTTCATGTCTTGGTAACCTGCTACCCGTTCCATCTGGCTCCTTCTAAGAAAGCCAAATCTTCACCCTGGCCCTCCAACACTGAACCCTGACTGAGTAAGCATGAAGTGAGAACCCGCGCCGGGTAGCCAACGGGGCACCTGCCATTGCCCTCCTGAGAAACGGGGACAGCAGTACCTTCTGTCTAGGGCTCTGAGAACTTGGTAGGACAAGGTTTCCACAGCAGACACCCAAATGATGGTGTCTGGCTTCATTTCACAATATTCAACTTTCGTGTGTGTTACTGGGAACTGAACCCCCGGCCTTCCACATGCTAGGCTCATGCCGTACTGCTGACTTCTATTCCCCAGCCTAATACTTTTTACAAGTTTTGAGACACTAAGTGGTTTCAGCTGGCTGGGATCCCGCTCTTAGCTCAGGAATGCCTTCAACTGTGATCCTCCTGACATAGCCTCTCAAGTAGCTGGGATGTCGGGCCTAGGCCACCAGGCCGGGAGGAGTGTGTAAACTGCATCACAAATACTCATCTGTCCATTCTCTCTTTATCCTCCTAACCCTTGCCTATGAGGGTGCTTGACCTCCCCGCCTCACCCAGCTCACATCTGAATTCATTTCTGTATGTAGGTTCCTTTGGGGGAGAAGCGGCTTCTAAGTGTGCAATTATTTGCTCTTTAGGAAACACTCAATCTAAATATAATTCCACAGCTACATCCTGGGGGCTGAAGGTGGACCTTACGGAGCACCCATGTCACAGGCATGAGACGTCAACTTTGGGCAGAGCACCAAACCAAACCTGACCAAGGCATTATAAGCCATCATACTACCTATTGGTTTAGGAGCTGGAGATAAAGAGTTAGGGGCTAGAGAGATGGCTCGCCGAGCAAAGAGTCTCATGCTGCACAGGCATGAGGAAGGACCCGAGTTCAGATCCCCAGCACCCACATAAAAAGGTGATGGTGCCATCCCAAAGTTAGGGGTGGAAGGACATAGACTCTTGGGGACTTTCTAGCCAGTCAGTCCAGTTTAAAAAAAATGGTGAGCTCCCTGCCTGGGGTGACCTTGTCTCAAAAATATATAAAGTGGACAGCAATAAAGACACTGTCGACCATGGGCAAACACCCTCCGACACACACACACACACAATTATATGGGAAAGTCTGTTTCTTAGGGGCTTGTTCTTTGGTGGCAAAGACTTGTACACAGGCTGGAAAGGTGACTCGGTGGTTATAAGCACTCTTCCGAAGGACCTGGGTTCAGTTCCTAGCACCCAAGCGAGAGCTCACAACCTTTTGTAACTCCACTTCCGGGGATCCAGCACCTTCTTCCGGGGATCCAGCACCTTCTTCCGGACTCCTTGGGAACCAGGCACACCTGTGGTACACCTACATACACGCGCGCAGAATATCCATATACATAAAATGATTTTTAAAAATACGTAAAAAGGGCTGGTGGCACAACGCTGTCTGCAAAGTGTCTGTGGCACAAGCTCCCGGGGAAGGACACGAAAGCTGGCCACAGCGGCACATGTGTGCAGCCTCAGCCCTGAGGAGACAGACAGGCAGATCTCTAGAACTCACTGGCTGCCATCACAGCTGAATTTAGGAGCGCCGGGATCAGTGCGAGACCTTACCACAGATAAATAAATAATAAATAAAGTAGACAGTGATTAAGGAAGACAGCCAACAATCCTGCTGGCTTCCTCCTGCACGTGCTCACAGATGCGCACGCCCACACAAACATGTTTACAACACACACACACGTAAACTATATAAACAGATTTTTAGCACGGTCTTTATTTTACTGAGCTGGTAAATCACTTTTATCCTGCATATCCATTGACAGTGCATTCTCTGAGGAAGATTAAGTTCAGCCCAGGTCATGCACTAAAGGTTACTGTAACAATGTTTGCCATGGAAACTGAAGCACACACGACCTCGAGGCCTCTTATTGACACTCCTGGTACAACGCAATGAACGCAATGAACGTGGAAGTTAAAATTTGAAATACTTAAGTCTGAGAGCTAGTTAGCACCTCTGTGACCCTAGCAACGCCCTTAACCTCTGAGCTGCGACTTCCTGAACTGTAATTTGGAAACAGAGGAGGACTTAATGGGACAGCATGTGTAAAGGGCCTGGAAAAGCATCAGCAACTCCACTAAGGCCTCCTTTTCTTCAGAAATACCACTGGGCCTGGATATGGCACCAAGTTCAACTGTGCATGACTGCTGAGGTCACTGGACTCCAAAGTAGCAAAGCAGACTCAGGTTTTGAAGCTTTCCCTAAAACAACCCTGCTTTTTATTTTTGTTTATTCTTCCCCCCCCCCACAAGAACATTAAAGGTTGAGAGCATTCAAACCACTGAGAGTTCTCCATCTTTGAGTTCCCATATTATAGGCACAGGAATCTATTCCTGCCCGCCCAGAATTCACCCATTCAGTGACGTCAATGCACACTCAAACTGTGACTTTCCAAGTCTAATCTCACCACGGAAAGAAACCTCCCTTCACCTGAATAAACTTGGCCTCTCCATTTTTAAATAATGTCCACACTACCACAATGCCTTCAACAGGAGTATGGCAAAATGCTCGACAAGGACGTGAACGGTGCTTGCCCAGACACGTGCAATGGTTAAATGCAGCTATGCTGTAAATTTGGTAATCTCTGGAGCCAACATATGCCAGAGCAATCTGCAGTCAGGGAATATGACCAGATACTTCACAACTCAAACAATGCATCATCTTCATGATCTCTACATGGAGGGAGACCTTGATTTAGATGCCGAGATTCCTGTTTATTTGGCAAATGACTAAAGGTTGATTATATCTTATCTGCTAGTTCTCTTATTTTAAAAATGGAAATCATGCTTATTTATATCATAAAGCAGTTCTGAAACTAAACAATATATGCAAAACCCTTACTATAGTGTCTGTTACATAGCAGGTAGAAGTAATTACAAAGGTTCCTGTAATATTTACCATATTCATTTACGTTAAGTAGCTTATTAATTTAATCCTCACAACTGAAATAGGCTTAACCATGATTCCCATTTTATGGATGGAAACCCTGACAGATATTAACTATGAATTCACTATCAAAGCAAAGTTTCCAGTTTGACTTAGAACACCAACAAAGCTCACTGCTAGCCACAAAGAAATAGTGGCACTGTCATCTATGGCTATAGCAAAGATTCTTAGTATTTGCTATCGTGGATTCGATTCTCTCTTCATTTTTCTCTTGTGAAGCCACTAGGAAACCTTCCCTACAGTTAACTGTCACATCCCTTCACCTGCATGTATCATAATCTGCCTGATCTTCAATTATTAATCAAAAGTGATTAGTACTGTTGGCACAGGATCAAAAAATGCGAGTAATTCACACACAACACACTATGGTTTGTTCTTCCTCTATGGCTTACAGCAATAAAATTTAACAATCAGAAATTGTGCCTTGCTTCCCTAGAACGCGAATGAGAAACTCTCCTCCAGATCTTGATTTTTAATGTAAGAAATACAATTCCTCTAAATCTGGAGACTGGTTAACAAAGTCCTACACACTGTATCTTATAAATTTAAAACGTTTTGGACGAGGCACTGTAGCACATACCTGCAATCCCAGCTAGTTGGGAGACTCTGGGAGGACAACCTAAAGTCCAAGGCCAGCCTTGGAAGCTTTGTAAAACCATGTCTCAAAATGAAAAATAAAAAGGGCTGATTATAGCCCCATTCAGAGACCTTGCTTAGTATTCACAAGGTCCTGGGTTTGACCCCCAGAACCACAAACAACACAAAACAAAAAAGCACACATTTGGAGAGGTGCAGATACTTCACAGGACTGAAAAAAGGTCCATGACACAAAAACAGGGTCCCCAGGAAGTCAAGGCACAGTAAGGATGCCTGGTGACACCCAACCAACGGAACCCAAGAAGTGGCAAGCAAATGTCAGTTCAGGCAGGGATGGAGCCTAGAGGAAACTTCTGAAGGTCTGCAGAAGGAGGGAAGGATTGGGAGATGCGGTTCAGGTGGAAGCTCTTTCTCGACTTCCACCAAGAACCATTTCAAGTTTCAGAAAAGTGCAGGGTGTGATCTAAAGGTATGAGGAATCCAACACACACACACACACACACACACACACCTGGGGCTGCACCTTGGATTTACACACACACACACACACACACACACACACACACACACACACACACCCGGGACTGCACCTTGGATGTACACACCTGGGGCTGCACCTTGGATTTACACACACACATACACACACACACACACAACCTTCTCACCTCCCACCCTTTCACTACTGTACCCCACCCCTAGCAAGTATGCTATTACACCCATTTCATAAGAGAAAGTAAGTGAGACCAGACAGTCAACTTGTTAAGGGCACCAAACCATTCCCGACTTCATTTCTACCCTCCCCATGCTGCTTCCTCTCCCTTAGAGGGCTCCCTCTCTTTATTTCATGTGATTCACCTAATTTGTAACAGAACAAACATTAAGGAGTTGAGCTCCCCATAGCAATTTATTGGCAGGATTATGCCTGTATCTCGCATCTCATTTTCTCCTGTTCCCCTACTCTCCGTCAACATTTATGCTATCTTTTGAAAAAGATACAATTTTCCTCAAGTCCACGACAGTGCATTTTCACCACAACAGTCCTCCAATCAGTACTGCTTTGAGTGTGGTCTTTAGCATACTCCATATCAGCCAAAGTTTTGAAAACACTGGGAGGAATCTGCTAACAATTTATGGCAAGAACTTTGGACAAAATCTGTTAACAAATACCTATTGGTTCCCCACACCTGCACCTCATTTTCTCCTTCCTTCTTTATTCACTGAACTAGTGTGCTTCAACCATATTCAAGATAACTAAATAAACAGTGCTCCTAGGACTCCTGGGATGCACACTTCTATGGCTACCTGGATATAAAAAGATTACAGGGGACAGAAAGTTTTGAGAAGCAGTGATGGAATTATCAGTAACAATTACAAGAATGGTAGAGAACAGGAATACAAATATCACTTGGATGCAGTTCTGAGATTGTGTGACTCTTTTGAAATCTACCTTTTAACTTTCTTGAAGAATCTGGGTACAAGTATCATGCACCTTGTTTGTCCTTTTTGGATTCTTGATGCTTATGTAAGTAGAGACTTAACACAGATTAGGAAAGTCGATAACTAAACTATTTTTGCTGCCCAAGTTAAAAAATTACTGTGTTTTGCTTTCTGTATTAAAAGGCATTTATGAAGTAAAAAAATGTACATGGTTTGCAGTCCAAACAAAACAGGTCAAACTTTTGAGCAATCATGTAAACAAATGCAGTTCAACGTCCAGGCTTCCAAGGGGGCAGAAGTTTCGAGAGCATTCCCCTCCATCCCAGGAATGCCTACACCAGAATTCACCTCTGAACCCAGGTTGTGACTTCTAGGACGGGCTGCGGCATTTCTTAACCAGGCAGTTTTGCATTCCCGTTTGTCCCCGAAAGGTAGAAAGTACCAGGGAGAGCTAGAAATGATCAACTGGAATTTCACTATGGTTTCTTCTACATTTAAGATTCCGTGCCTGGTGGGCAGAGACCACAGAACAAAGGCGATGGTCAGGAGCTCCGTTCCGCCACAGGGAAAGAACTGGGGTTCGGGGATCTGAGGAGGCGCTTACCACCCCAGAGCATCCACTAAGTTTCCGAAAAGGTCGTCTAGGCTGGTCGTCCACACACTCCGGGTCCAGGAGCCCCGACCGGAGCTTCTAATCCCCTCCTAACCAAAGGCGAGGGAAAATCGCCCCGGGAGGGAGCCTGAGGCTTCCAAATGAAGGATGGGCGGCCACGAGAAACTCCCCAGCTCGCCTCTACCCCAGAGAACAGGATCGGAAATTAAAAGTCAAGGGGGATGATTTACCTGCCCCAAGGACACGAGGTCCCAGGCAGGGCAGGGATGGCCATAGCACTCAGCAGGCGTGCTAGAGGACCCCGCAATGGGACAGAAGTGGGAGGATGGGTGGGAGCACCATCAGGAGCAGGGGTGGAGATGACAGGGACCGTTCGCAGGGCGGCGGGCTGCCTAGGACTCACCCGAGTGGGAGGCGGGAGCACGCGGCGGCGGGCGGAGCTAGCGAGGACAGAACAGAGGAAACCCTCAGGCGGACACAAAAACCAGCCCGGGTCCGCGCGCCCGCCTTTAAAGACTCCCAGAGGGGCGTGGTCTCGCTCGCCACGCCCACCACCGGCCACGCCCCGCGGTTTCTCGGCGGGCCTCCGCCCCGGCGAGCATAGCTAGGTTAAGGCAGCGGGTTCCGAGCCCTGGCCGAGAGACAAAAGACCGGAATCCCGCCTCTTCCTGCGGCTTCCCGCGCACCGGCTTCTCCTCCCATCTCCTCCCCATCCCTTGTCGTTCCTACCCTCCGCGTCTGGGACTTCCTGAGCAGTCAGAACCGGCCCGGAGCCACCGAGATCGGTGTCGCCCCACGGGGTTCCCACCACCCTCTACATGGACTCCCGGGATGCAGGACCCCCAGGTGCAGGATAGTCCCTGGTCGGAGTTCCAGCTTCTGGAACCCACAGCTTTCCTGTCGTGAAAGAGCAACATTCCTCATCTAGACTAAACAAATGACGTTATGAAAACACCTCATTCCCCAAGTGTTTTGCTTTCCCCACCACTCGTGGCTGAGGGGGAAGAAACCCACAACCCACGCAGAAACCCTGGCGCCACACGGCTTCGCGTTTCGGTTTGTCATTGTCAGAAAAGCCCAAGGAGGTCGCTGCCAGCAATGACAGCAGAAAGAACCTAAAACCTCGTTTTGAGAATGACTGACGTATTGTTTTAGACAGAAAGGTAAATAAGCTATCTCTATTTGGGTTGCATTCTAGGACTTCTGGTGATCCAGTTCTCTGCCGCCAGTTGGACTGGCCTAAGAATTTGAAGAATGGTGACCCGTTAGTCAATGACCAAAACTACTCCCTCCTGTCACAAATCAATCACCCCTTCCATCCAGGCGCGACGCCGCGCCATTAACAGGGTAGCTGATTCTTTAGTGTGGGTTCAGGGGGCATTGTAGGATGCCTTTACTGGCAATAGATGCCAGTACCCTCACCTTGCTACAATTGGGGGGAAAAAAAAGTCCCGCTTACATTGCCAGAGGCGCTGTTTGGGAGAGGGCAGGGTTGAGGGGGTTGAGGAACGCCCCTCTGGGGTGTATGTCTGTGTAACAAAGTGCAAACCTGGTTTATGATACTGTATATGCCGTGTGCTGGGCCCAATCCAGAATAAACTCATCATTGCTGCCAAATTCTCTGCCCACCAAGTACTGTACACAAACGCGGCAAGTAGTGATTGACATCTCTCGAGATTGCAGCAGGAGTTTGAAAAGTATGGACGCCTGCTGTGAGCTTTTCTAAATGCGGCAGTTCTTCTGTTCACGATTCCAATCTGTTTGCTTTACCGATGCAGCTCTCCTGTTCTTAGCCGAGTAGCTTTTGGTTTTGTTCTCACTGAACAAAGCTGGGTACATCACGTTATATAAATGCTCATTTTTCAGCAAACTATTGTCCTTTTCCCTCCCGAGGTCACCGCGAGTCTCTTTGTGGAAGGAGCCTCAGGACCTGACCTGTTGCCTTTCTGTCAAACAATTTTGATGGATGAAAAAACAAACAAATAAATAAATAAAAGGAAAGGAAAGGATATGACTGCTCCTAGGTATGGAGACGGAGAAAGTTTATTACAGACGTGTGGGAGAGCATAGCCAGAGGCAGAGACATCTGTAAGAGTCCAGAGTGGACAGGAACAGACTGAGCTGGGCCATGTGAGGAGAGGGGGAGGACAAGGTACAGCAGCCAGAAGGCCAAAGGGACAAAAGGAAAGGGTAACCAAAATGTCTGCATTACATACGGAGCAGCCTCTAGGGGAAGGGTGGCCCAGCCCTTGGGCTGGAGAGTTCAGGATAGAGAGAAGGATATGCCAACCATACCCTGTAAGAGGTATGGACTGAGAGATGCTGGGAGGACCTGGTGGCCAGGTCTGCTTTGACATAGTAAATGGGCACCTCAGCTGTTATAAGTTTGAAACTTAATACCTGTCCCTGTATCCTAACACCAAAACCTGTCATGGGAAGCAAAGCTATTTATGAAAGTTGTGTTGTTTGAATGAAAATGGCTCCCACGGGCTCATAGGGAGTAGCATTATTGGAAGTGTGGCCTTGTTGGCATAAGTGTGGCCTTGTTAAAGGAAGTGTGTCACTGGGGGTAAGCTCTGAGGTTTCAGATGCTCAAGCCAGACCCAGTGTGTCTCTCTCTCTTCCTGCTGTCTGCCAATACAGATGTAGAACTCTCAGCTACAGTACCGTGTCTACTTGTGTGTAGCAATGACAATAATGACCTAAACCTCTGAACTATAAGCCGGCCCCAATTAAATGTTGTCCTTTATAAGAGTTGCTATGGTCATGGTGTCTCTTCACAGCAATAGAAACCCTAAGACAAAAGTATTTCTGCTCTCTGTTCTCTGTGCATATGACTCTGGAAATGGTGTACATTGATTTTTTTCCCTAATGTATTTGCATTTAACTATCAATATCTTGAAATATTGTTTACTTATACAAATGTTTAAACTTGGATTTCAGCTGTGAACATGAACAAATTCTTTTCAGCTCTTAACGATGGAAGCGGTGGTAGGAAGAAGTGTGACTTTCTCGTGGAATCTGTGGTTTCAACATTCAGCTCTGCAGGGTGCCAGCTTGGGTCTGAAATACCCTCTGAGGCGGTGATTCTCAACCTTCCTAACACCATTTCCTCATGCTGTGGTGACCCTCCCCGGCCAAAAAAATTATATCATTGCTTCTTCATAACTATAATCTTGCTACTGCTAGGAGTCATAATGTAAATATCTGAGATGCAGGATATCTGATATGCAACCCCTGTGAAAGGGTCACTTGACTCCCAAAGGGGTCACCACCCACAGGATGAGAACCACTGCTCTAAGGCCAGAGTTAAAGTCTTTGTGCCCTAGTTATAGTACTAGTGGGACAAGGTGGAACTTTCAAGAGGTAGTGCCTGGTGACGATCTAAGGTCATTAGGAGCATTCCCTCAAGGAGGATTGCAGGTCCTGATCTCTTTCTCCCTGTAGGCAGACTTTTCTTTCCTGCCCACCAGTTCCCACATAACCGACACAGAGACTACATATTAATTGTAAATGATTCTTTCCTGCCTACCAGTTCCCACATAACCGACACAGAGACTACATATTAATTGTAAATGATTCTTTCCTGCCTACCAGTTCCCACATAACCGACACAGAGACTACATATTAATTGTAAATGATTCTTTCCTGCCCACCAGTTCCCATATAACCAACACAGAGACTACATATTAATTATAAATGATTCTTTCCTGCCTACCAGTTCCCACATAACCAACACAGAGACTACATATTAATTGTAAATGCTCAGCCAAGAGCTCAGGCTTATAACTAACTAGCTCTGACATTTTAATTTAACCGATATTCTTTATTTATGCTCTGGCCATGTGGGGGGACCTTTGGTAGCACGGCACGTTCATTGCCTGCTCCCTCTGCACCTGTCTGACCAACTCCTCTGACTCGCCCTCCCTCACCTGTCATCCTTAGCTTGGTTGCCCTGCCTATACTTCCTGCCTGGCCACCGGCCAATCAGCTTTTTATTAAACCAACCCGAGTGACAAATCTTCACAGTGTACAAAAGGATCATTCCATAGCACCTCCCCATTTGCTTCCCAAGATGCCCGGGGAGCACGGAGCTTCCTTCTCCATGTGCCCTGGGCTGTAATGTGCTGTGTTCTTTTACCGCAGTTCCAAAACTATAATCCAAAACAAATCTTTGCCCCTTCGTGTTGAGATACTGGGAGTTCCAACCAGAGCCTAGCACCTGCTAAGTGTGTGCTCTACCCCCAAGCTACATAAGAAAACCTTCCCTCTGTGTAAGTTAATTTATCTTGGGTATTTACAGTAAATGAGCTTGGGATAAGTAACCTATTGCTCCTGTTTTTATCTACTGTCTTAGTCACTATTCCATTACTATGAAGAGACTCCATGACCAAGGCAGCTCTTACAAAAAGAAAGCATTTAAATGGGGACGTTTTTACAGTTTCAGAGGCTTAGTCCATTATCTTCATGACAGGGGGCACAGTGGCAGGCACGCATGATGCTGGGAAAATAGCTGAGAGTGACATCTGGATCTGCAAGCACACAGAGAAGGACACTGGCTGGGGAAAGCCCACCCCCAGTGACACACTTCCTCCAACAAGGCCACACCTCCTAATCCTTCTCAGACAGTGCCCCTTGCTGATGACTAAGCATTCTAATACGTGAGCCTATGGAGACTATTCTTATTCAAACCATCATATCTGTAAAATAATATTATGCATCTTGTAGGAGAACAAATCATGTGGTGCATGTAAAATACTAAGCATAGCACTTGGCCCACAGTAAATACTCATTAAATGATTGTTATGTTAGGAATAGATACCATAAAATCCTGTATTGCTTTTTTTGAGAAACGGAAGTTGTCCTTTGCTAATCAGTCATGATGCCTTCTTGAAGGTTTTGTGGTAGAAATGTATTACGTGTTCTCTAAAACAAGTAAGAGACTTTAGTAGAAAGAAATCCATGTGCCTTGAGAAAGGCTAGTTGGAAAAATTTGCCCTTGTGGACAAGAATGAGCCCTATTTACTGCTATATAGTCCTGTCTGTTTTACCCCTTCAACCTCGAAGGCAAAATGGAGTCAATAAAACATCTAGAAAGAGGTTTCATTTTCCCACTCAAAACACATGGTACCTTAGTAACAAATCCTTCGGTTTTCTGGAACCAATTTTCAGTTAAAATTCCCTGTCAAGGCCAGTGTCCTAAGGCAACTTAAACCAAGGTTGCGTTTCTTTATAACCTTGTGCTTGGAGCTTAGATGTTTCAAATAGTTCCCTTGATTTCATTTCTTGCCTCCTTCCCTCAAAACTGTCAGAGAGTGGTGAAAGGAAGCCCAAGGCCTCTTTATTTTAAGGGCAAGCGTTCTTTCCTAGAAGTCAGCTGGGCTAGCTGGAGAGGGATTTTTTTAGTGCATACTAACCAAAGAGGGAAAGTTCTCATTTTTCTGATGGACAACAGAGAAGAAAAACAAAGCAAAGCAAAGCAAAACAAAACAAAACCACAGCTGCTCTATTGTGTAGTCAAGGTTTAGTAGCAATGTGGGGATTTTAGCATGCTGGTGCCCAGCACTGATTCTCCCTAAGGCATTTTCTGATAAAGGAAACAAGTTTCATATGTTTAAATTCTGAGCTCAGAGTCTCTCAGTCTTAGTACCTGCCAGAGTTGTGTGTTTTTAAATCTTCCACAGATTCCTATTGCCTCCTTTGTGTTTCTTTTTCTACCCCGTCTCATCAGTGGGTACTAATTTCCTTTTGTATTCTTATCTTCTGCTACCATGTTATTTATGTCTTCTTTTACACAAGGGCTCCCTAGCTTTTCTAGCTCATGCATGCATTTTTTTTTTTTTTTGTCTGCCGTCTAGCCTTACTCATGTGAGAATGAAGGCGACTCATTTCATTGTGCTATGGTAACCCCTCGCATGCTGGCGCACTTTCCTCTACCCTATTCAATCAGCTGCATCGGCTTCTTCACGGACGTTTACCTCAGCCTTCATCCGCCTAGTCTAGAGTTTGTATTTGCCGTCCCTGGTCTCGCGAGCACTTTCCCACTTCACAAATTCACAACCGCTGACTGTCTCAGCGTTTGTTGTTTCTTATTGTCTGGCTTGGTTTGATTTGGGGCCACGTCTTGGTACAGTATACAGGCTGGTGGCACGTTCCTGGGCTTAAAGGGTCTTCCTGCCTCCGTCTCACAAATACCGGGACTACGGGACTACGTGGATACCAGGATTATGCGTGCCTACCATCACATCTGGCTTATTCTGCTTTCTTTAATCCTGTCCCTTGCTTTTCAACTTCTGTTTCTAGAGCATCTTTCTTTCAGATCAGAATCTGAAATGCTATCTTATAGTTTAAAAAAAAAAAACAATAGAAGTGTCCTCAAACCTTGTATGCTTTATTTGAAAAGAAGGAAAGGCTACTAAAAAGTACATTAATGCAAGAGTTATTGCTTAATGGTGCTTGCTGTGCTTAGCTCCTGACCATGCGCCTTACACTTATTAGCGGGGAGATTAGCTTCCAAGACACTCGTGGCCTAAGGAGGGTTCACACAGTGAGGAACAGAGAGCTCCTGACCAACGAGTACAGAGAAGTTGAAGCTCTTGGCCAACAAAAACAAGACTGAGCATGAATGACCCTCTGGTTCTGTCAAACGAAATGATTTCAGCCCTGCCTAACACTTCAACAGCCTTGAGAGCCCCTGGGCCCCTTGTTGTGGCTATCAACGAGTTCCTAGCTCCCAAACCATTTGAGATTTTTCAGGCCTTCCTCTCGAAGACAATCTCACTCTTTGGCAACACTGATTAAATATGCAATTATATATACATAATCTCCTGAGCTTTCACACAGTTGCTAACATCCATCTGTAAGTACTGGTCTAATGAAACATGGGAATAAATCCCAACCACTAGTAAACATGCCTTCCCCTTGAAGATTTGTTCTGTGAGGAACTGAGGATATCAGGCAATATGGTAAGTAATTATTATCTTACGTATTAGTAGATACAGCAGGAATATTTTAATTGTTTTATATTACTTATTTTATGGGTGTTTGAACTGCATGCGTGTCTGTGCACCACAAGCATGCCTGGTGCCTACAGAGACCAGAAGAGGGCATTGGATCCTCTGGAGTGAGAGCTACATAGATGGCTGTGAGCCGCCATGTGGGTCCTAGAAATCAAACCCAGGTCCACAGCCAGTGCTTTGAACTACAGTGTCGTATCTCCAACCCCAAACAACCAGATATTTTGAGGAAAATAAAACCTCTTTATTTTCCTTTCTGTTACACTATTTTTTCTTCATGCTAAGGTTAAATAAAAACATATGCATTTAACTACAAAATTTTAAGAAAAAAATTTAGAATGTGTCATAGAGCTTATCACACATAGAAAAGTATTTTTCCCCATTCAGGAAGACACTAGAAAAATCACTGCAATTTGAGATTTTGAAATTAACTTACAGGAGTATGCTTCATTTTAAATGTAGGTAATGAGATCTCCATACATCTTGGCCACTGAAACAAAGCTCCAGAGAAAGCCTCGTAAAAATGGCCACTTAGAGCCAAATGTATGTGCATGTGGGTGCATGTGTGCATGTGAGCGTGCATGTGTGTGTTTCCATGAGAACAGAGGTAGGGAAAGTTGACTCAATTTTAGAAACAATAATGAATTGTGTAATTAATAAACACCTTATTGTGTATGAAATATGCCTGCAAGGATTTCTGTGTAATCCTCACACGTGGGGTTAAGAGTCATTTGAATTGAACCTTTTCTCGTAAAAGAAAATAAAATCTGTCATATCTCCATAGCTCTCACATCATAAGAAAAGTGTTGAGCTACAGGGAAAAGTTAATGTTAGAAAAAAAGACAAAAATCTCCTATAAGTCATACAATTTATGTGCTTAATTAACCTATAGGCTTAGGTTTTACTTTAAAGATTGTTGTACCCCAGTGTTCCAAAGAGCAGAGAGCAGTGGTTCTCAGCCTTCCCAATGCTGGGATCCTCTAACACGGTCCCTCACGTTGTGGTGAGCCCTAACCATAAAATTATTTCATTGCTACTTCATAACTGCAATTTTGCTACTGTTATGAATCACACTGTAAATATCTGTTATGCAGGATATCTGATCTGAGACCCCCAAAGGGGTCACAACTTACAGGTTGAGAACCACTGGTGCAGGAAGATGTAATTCCTGTTCCCAATTCTTTTTCTCTCTTTCTTTTTCTGTCTTTCTTCCTTCCTTCCTTCCTTCTTTCCTTTCTTTCTTCTTTTCTTTTCTTTTTTTGTTTTTTGTTTTTTTGAGACAAGGTAACTATGGAGCCAGTCCTGGAACTTTCTCTGTAGACCAGGCTGGACTCAAATTCACAGAGATGCCCCTGGCTCAGTCTCCCGAGTGTTGGGATTAAAGGTGTGTGCCACCACTGCCTGGCCCCAATCCCGATTCTTAATGGTATATGTTGGAAGATTTTGGTCTTTTATTTCCTCTGTTCTGACTTCGTTACTTACTCCATATCTGGACTTCATCTGCACAGCCTGAAGTGCTGTAACAAGACCCACACTACTGTTTTGTAAGGATGGGGTTGACATCGTTCATTCTGTGCTTCTGAAGCAGGACTTCTAAGGCCTAGTAATTTATGAATAAAAAACAAAACAGAGACGAATTTCTCACAGGTGTCTGGGAGTCCAAGGTCAAGGGCTCTTCTGCAGAAGGTGAGAGGGCAAGAGAAGGCTGACAAAGAAAGAGAAGAGGTCCTAACCTGACCTCATTTGAAAAATCAGGAACCTACTCATCCAATCACTACCACACTCCCAAGGTAATACTCTGAATTATAAGAGCAAAGCTTGCCCTGAAGACATTATCTCCCTTTGCACCTTCCTGGATCTCCAGAAACCTCCTTACAGCATTCAACACATAGCACATGGATCTCAAAGCCAGTTGGGTCTTCCATGAAAGAGCACTGGGCCATCTTGGACCCCTCTTGTAACTTACTTCAGCCGTAAAATCATAAATGAGAAAGGACCAAAATCCACATCGTCGGCTGTTCTTCAATTGAATAATATTTCAATAGAATTACAATAATCATTCATTAATTTTTCTGAATGTCAAGCATTGCAGGAATATTTTTCTTGGTCCCTCCAACAGTCTTGCAAGTTGATTATTATCTTACATGAGAGAGGTGAGCTATTGAATAACTTAGCCAAGCTCACATAGTAAATAAGTGGCAGAACAGGATTTAAATTCAGTCTGGATCTAATATCACATTCTTTCCACTATTAAGTTCTCCCAACAATGGTTCTTTGGTGTCACACTAGAGGAACTTTAAAAACAAGCAAAGCAAAACAAAATAGAACAAAAAACAAATCAAAGTTAAATTCTTCTTAACTTGAAGAACTTATAGAGCTCTAGCTTCTTGGGAAGATGCCTTCTGGGAAACAAAGCACAGACCTTTTCATCCCACAGAGAGGCCTCTATATGATGCACTGTAGCAATGAAGACTAAGAAAGCACTGACCCCATATAGCAGTCTAGATGGGCTTCAGATAGGGGAGGAGGTGTAGAAATGGGGCCTCTGCTGAGAAGTAAACTCATTAAAGATGTATCACATTCTATCTATCCTGCTGTGGGATAATGGTCTTGTACACTGTAAAGATTTGTCACTCATATTGGTTTAATAAATGCTGATTGGCCAGTAGCCAGGCAGGAAGTATAGTTGGAGCAACCAGACTAGGAGAATTCTGAGAAGAGAAAAAGCAGAGTCAGTCACCAGTCAGATGCAGAGGAAGCAAGATGAGAATGCCTCGCTGAAAAAAAGTACCAAGCCACGTGGCTAAACATAGACAAGAATTATGGGTTACAACTTTAAATTGTAAGAGCTAGTTAATAATAAGCCTGAGCTAAGAGGCCAAACAGTTTATAATTAATATAAGCCTGTGTGTTTCTTTGGTATTGAATGACTGCGGGACTGGGAGGGAGGGACAGAAACTTCCATCTACACCATCCCCCGACTACAGCCAGCAAGACTACAGATGAACACATCATGCTAACAAAAATGCCGGTGTGGAACCTGGAGCACAGCCAGGTGGCCATTTGTTTCACTGCCTCCTTGGGCATAAGGAAGCTATAAATCCTTTATGTAGAGTCAGAATAAGGAGACTTTCTATGGTTTTGCCTCTGTCTCCATTTATGGAAGCTTGGGTGAGTTATTGCTTTGAGATTAATTTAAGTAGAGTTTATTGCTAAAGTTCTGCTTGGCTTTGAAACTCTGCAGTTCAACTAGTAGTACTATTTATATGTTGGGGAAAATTATTTTAAGGGGTGTGGCTTTTGTTTATGCTGCGTTTGTTTAACTCTGTGAAGCTATGATTCTTTGCCTGTTAAAACACCTGCTGGTCTAATGAAGAGCTGAACAGCCAATAGCAAGGCAGGAGCAAGGCTAGGCAGGGCTGGCAGGCAGAGAGTATAAATAGGAGATATGAGGAAGAGGAAGAGAACAAGGAGAGGAGGACATCAGGGGCAGCCACCCAGCAACACAGTCAGCCACAGAGAAAGAAGGAAAGAAAGATACACAGAAATAGAGAAAGAAAAAAGCCCAGAGGCAAAAGGTAGTCAAGATAATTTAGGTTAAGAGAAGCTGGCAAGAAACAAGCCAAACTAAGGCCAGGCATTCATAACTAATAAACCTCCGTGTGTAATTTATTTGGGAGCTGGATGGTGGGGGCCCCAAAAAGTCAAAAGAGTAAAACATCATTCAACATCTATCTAATATTATGGTCATGTGATTTTGGACAAGGACGTGTGCTCACATGCATCCAACAAGGTTCTTGGTTGTATATTATGGAATTACCATGAACAAGAGGGCAAATGATAAGCCAGGCAGGGTGACACACACCCTTAATCCCAAGGCTTGGGAGGCAGAAGCTGCAGATCTGTGCGAGTTCAAGGTCAGTCTGGTCTCCACAGCAAGTTCAGGCCAGTCAGGGCTACACAGGGAGCCCAAGCAAGCAAGCAGTGTTCTGCCCCAAGATGATACTGCTATGCATGCCCATCTCTCATCATCTGTTGTGCCAGATCCAGACAATAGGCCTTTACTTTGGCTGCTGGCAATCTTCTGTCTTTGAGCCTGACTATCTCTTTACGATGCTCACTTGCCTTCTCAATGTATAGCAGAGACAGAGACAGGCCTAGGTGAGAACAGGTTACATGTGAAACTTCAGCTCTGAATGGAGTCTCGAAAATGCTTACCTTTCCATCTAGTCTTTGGCACATAGAAGTTGTGTTTAAAGAGTGAAAAGATGTTAAGAAAGCCCGTGTGCAATGTCTGTGTATTACGGGGTATACTCAAAAAGGGAGAAACATGCATAACATAACTCATTTTGATATATAACTAATTTTTATCTAATGATTAGGTTATATCTGAACTGAATAGTTGGGCCATTTCATTGCATGCATATGGTAAAGGGCAAAATAAGACAACTATAATGTCACCAGATGATGTAATCTTATTGAACCATCTTTGTATATATGGACCATCATTGAATGAAAGAAAGAAGCATCATTATGCAACCCTTGACTATACATAAGAATATGCAGGGCTGGGATGTAGCACTGTGGTGGTCCACCTGCCAGCATGTTTAAGGCTCCATATTCAAATTGCAAAACTGAAATTTAAATAGTACAAAATGTCTGGTTTTTTTTAAATTATGAATTAAAATTTAAGTAAAACTTTGCCCTTCATCGGAAAGCTCTGAGTGTTTCAATTTTCCTTTTGCTTCTCAGCATTGGCTGATTTTTTTAAACCAAAAATATCACTTGTTTGGGGCTTGAGTGATGGCTCAGAGGTTAAGAGAACTGGATGCTCTGCAGAGACACAAGTTCAGTTCCCAGCACCCACGTGGTGGCTCACAAACATCTGTAACTCCAGTTCCAAGGGATCCAGCACTCTCTAGTCTCCATGACAACAAGGCATGCTCATGGTGCAATTCACACATGCAGGCAAACTGCTCATGCACATAGATAAATTTAAAACATTTTAAGATATTGCTTGTATAATTTCAGAAAGGATTAATGCCTATTATTCATCTACCTATGATTCTATGTAACATAAAGGTAATGAATGCCCTGCTTTTTGAGTCTTACAGACAACTGTCTTTAAGACATAAGCCACAGGATTAGACATTGAAAGCAAACTTGTAGTAAGGAGGAGAGGGCTGCGTTCCCGGTGCCCGACTAGCTTAAACCCTGAAATAATTACACAGAAACTGTATTTATTTAAACTCTGCCTGGCCCATTAGTTCTAGCCTCTTATTGGCTAACTCTTACATCTTGATTCAACCCATTTCTAATAATCTGTGTAGCACCATGAGGTTATGGTCTTACCAGGAAAGATTCAGCATGTCTGACTCTCTCGACTCCATGGTGGCTCTCCCTGACTCTGCCTTCTCTCTCCCAGAATTCCATTCTGTCTACTCCCTCCCACCTAAGGGCCGCCCTATCAAAAGGTCAAGGCAGTCTCTTTATTCAACCAACGAAAGCAACAGAAATACAGGAGGACCTCCTACACCACAAACTTAAAGGGCAATAAAGACATTATTCCAATTCAGATCATGTTTTCAAAGTTCAATGTATTTGAGTAAGTTTTCTTAATGGTGATTCTGGGACAATATAGTAATATTGGAGGGGGAGAAGTGTCCAAGATGTAGAATTTTTACTTGTGTCTTTTCTCTCGTTGCTTATATTAAAATAAATGGCAATTCGTCTAACGAAGTGAAAATCTACGGTATTGTGTGTTTGTTTTAAACGAATACATCTGAATGGTGTAGTATTTACATGAAGATTGCACAGCCCAGGTCACAGCAACGGGGAAACACAATAAAAGATGGAGTTGGAAAGAAAGGCCTCAGCACCATGCTAAGGAGTTGAGATGCAATCCAGTCTTGATCCTTCTGATTCCCTAAACAGATGTTGGTCTATCTTTCAAACTAGAAATGCTAAAATATGTTTGGCATATTGTTTTTATAGCTGAAAGCCTCAATTTAAACTTGGGAGAGCAGCTTATGGATTTTCTGACCTTTTACATAATTATAATTCATAAAACTTTGTTCTATAATTTGATTTATTTAGTGCCATAGAGAATGCAGCTATTTATTTGGGTGTTAGAGGTGAAAATTTTTTCTTTTAAAAATTCTCAATTTGATTAAATCTAGGTTTTTTTTTCTCTTTTAAAATTTTATTTATTCTTCTTATCATTGGTGTGCATATGCGTATTCAGGATGAGTGGGTGTGTGCATGACCCCATGCACGTGTGGCAGTCAGCAGTCAACTCCGTGACATCAGTGGTCTCTTTTACGTGGGTTCTGGGATCAAACTTGAGTCTCCCAGCTTGCCTAGAAGCGTCTTTACCCCCTCAACCATCTTGCCCACCCATCTTGTCTTTTTCAAGTGCTGGTTGTAGAAGTCATTGTTAGGCTGTGAGAGATACAATTAAAGAAGTATTCCGTCCTTAGAGCATGCGTGGTTTGTTTAGGAGGGTCAAGACAGTCACAGAAGCCTGCAGTGTAGACTATGAGGCTTGTCATAATGGGACTAGGAGCCCAGATGGGAAAGGCCTTGATACTCTGTTTGCAAAGTGTGATGAGGTAGCCTTTCCAGAAAGTAAACATGAGGAGGTGGCCAGTAGAGCCATCAAGGAGCCACTTCCTCTGTGACTGTGAGTTTAATACCCTAGGAAACCAGGAAGTGAAACCTAGAAGCACAGAGGGGGAGTTATTCTACCTAAGAGGAAGAGGAGCCAGAGTGTCTATTCACTAGCTCCTCCCGGTTTTGGCTCCGACCCTGTTGGAAACAGTGTTCCTCCCCAGCTTGGGAAGAAGTCTTCAGTCAAGGAGAAAAAAAAATATCATTAAGTCAGATGGGAAAGAGGGACTAGGACAACTTGAGAGCAGATTCTCATAAAAGGGTCATTGTGACCCTGCTCTTGGTAACTTTTCATGTCTCTTGACACATCAAGTTTGTTTCTCTGATTTTTCTCCTGTGAGGCATTGAGTTCAGGGTCAATTGTTTCCATGGGATATGGCCAGTTCAAGTCACACTCCAGTGATTAATATCGGAATGTGTAATGAAATGTCTCCTTTGGATTCTAGATGCAATATTATTTTCTACTTGAGCATATTTACTGTCTGTAACTTTGCAGAGATACTTCTCTAGGACTGTGGCTGTATCTTAGTTATAATTCAGTCAGCAATTGCGTACATAATGTCTTATTTCAAGTTTTATTTCACACTAAAACAATTCATGAATCATTTTATATGCTTTCACACAAGCTACAGGATATGCATAATTGCTTATAGACCAAATTTTCTACCAACTTTGGGAGGCTGTCTTTAAAATGTATTCTCTCCCCCCATCATTTGACTCATATAACTCTACCCATCCTAGGAGCGAATCCTGAGTCATAGGGATGCCAACGGATTGCCCTTCTGGTCTGGGGATAGGCTGACTCCCCCTCTGGACTAGGAATAGTGTAGCCAGAGGGAGGCTGGAGATAGAAGAAGCTGCCTATAGTAAAACTGGAAGGATACTGTTGATATTAGCTTAAGATGTGTTACATTCATTTATGCTGTGGAAGATTTGTTTAATGATGCAAAGATTGTTGCATTCTTTTATGTTGCATTTGTTTAACCCTGTAGAGCTGCGTTACTTTGTCTGCCTAAAACACCTGATTGGTCTAATAAAGAGCTGAATAACATAGCTAGGCAGGAGAGTGGGGGGGGCTGACATGCAGAGAGAGAATAAATAGGAGGAGAAATCTAAAGATGAGGGAGGAGTGAGAAAAGGAGAGAAGGACACCAGAAGCCACACAGCCACACAGCCAGCTACACAGCCAGCCATGGAGTAGGAAAGAAAAAGAGGTATATAGAACAGAAGAAGGTAAAAGCCCAGAGACAAATGTAGTTAAACAGAAATGGAATAATTAAGTTAGAAAAGCTGGCTAGAAACAAGCTAAGCTAAGGCCAGACATTCATACAAATGAATATGTCTCCGTGTATTTATTTGGAAGCTGGGTAGTGGGCCCCTAAAGAGTTAAAAACAAAACAAAACAAAACAAAACACACACACGCACACACTAAACTACTGAATACAGAGATGATTAACATGGACCCTGAGCAAGGATAACATACAAATGGCATGAATCATTCCTTAGTTATCTTTTCTATTGAAAAAGAGAGAGAGCGAGCAGAATTTAGAAGACGTTCATCTGTATGGTTTCTAAGGAGTCGATTTCCTGGATTTGCGTATAGGAGGAGACAGCTTGTTCTGCGTGTCCCCCACTGGAATGCAGCAGCTCTGTGTATGAACTTAGGACTGTTTGACCAGTGACAGGCTTTGTCTTGATCTGATTATTATTGTGGCTCACCCTCTACCGCCCATTCACTGATGAACCTTAGCCTTTCTTAGATCAGTGGTTGAACATAGTGATTCTCAGGTATGGTCCTGAGACAGCAGTTTCTAGGACACCTGAGAAACTTTAATTCTCAGGAACTGGAAAGTGACATTGCTTGTCGTTTTCTATATTTTGCTTTATAATTCTGGGCGTTGAACCCAGGGCTTTGCCTCGTGTTAACTAGGAACAGTTTGTGTTTCAATAACCTGCCAGTTCATGGAGATACACATTTAACATTTAGGGCCACTGTTAAATAGTCAAGACATTGGCTTTCTGTTCAAAAATACCAGGGACCGGGTTCACCTTCTCATCTGCTACAAGGGAAACCCTGGAGAAAGCATCTGAATTGAAGGTTCTTAGACACCAGACACCGGGCTTGAGGCAGCATGAACAGTCGTTACTGGGAACAGGAAGCAGACGAGGAAGACAAAACCTTGGCAGACCCAGGGCATCAGTGAATTAAAGAGACTTACTGAGAGTTTGACAAGACTGAAGTGACCAAAATTTGCAAGGCGTAGTACCAGACTCGAAAATGCTGCCGATACTGAAGGTCCAGAGAGCTACAGAAGGTCTCCTGAGTATTGGTCGGTGTGTAGGGGAAAATGAGTGAGATTGGGGAAAGATGCATTCCAGTGGAGCAAATACAGCTTCTACAGGGCGGGGGTTGCCTCATTCCTCGCCAGTCAGAGAAGATGGGTTTCCCCACTGAAGGCCTCTTAGACTCTTTCTGCTTGAGACCCCATTTTGTCAAAATAAATTTTAGTGACCATGAGTATACAGGTACACAAAATCAGTGTCCAAATCTCACACTATTAGCAAATCATTAAAATATTATTTAAAATAATTTTCTTTGCATACATCCTCTTTTTACTAGCATTTATCAAAGATGAAAGCAAGTTTGCACACCAATGGGAAGGATGTGCTTGTTTGTTTTTGCATAAAGAATTAAATCTTGACTGAATCCTTGATATCATGGGAAATGGAGCTTATTCAACATTTTTTCAGAGTTGAGTGATATTTTTATTTTCTGAGAGTACATTTTACATAAATACATAGAACCAAAATGACAGAGGTATGTTTAGACTGCTTTTAGAAGCTGTTGGAAATCCTGTCTTAATCTCAAACCAAATTCATTTAACAGTATTTTATGGAACTCAAACTAGCAACTCAAATTATAAGCTTTTTTTTTGCTTTGTTTTTTTTTTTGTTTTTCAAAACAGGATTTCTCTATGTAGCCTTGGTTGTCCTTAAACTCACTTTGCAGACCAGACTGGCCTCAAACTCACAGAGATCTGCCTGCCTCTGCCTCCCAAGTACTGGGATTAATGGCATGTGCTACCACTGCCCAGCCACTGTTTTTGTTTTTTGTTTTTGTTTTTTTTTTGTTTTTGAGACAGGGTCTCTCTACATAACCCTGACTGTTCTGGAAGTCACTATGTAGACCAGGGTGGCTTTGAACAGAAAGATCCAACTACCTCTGCCTCCCAAATTCAGGGATTAAAGGCATCCACCACTATGTCCAGCTTTAAGTTGCAAATTTTAAAATCAAATATTCTAACCCAATACAACCCAGAAAAAAACTAATTTGATACATGCTGAGATATGACAGCAGGAAAATAGTAAAGTTTTTTGTTTAATTAAAGCTATTATGCCTCTCTAGGAGCAAAAACCTTTGCATTTACAGTAAAGAGCAAACACTACAGTTCTTAATAAACAATTGAATCTGAGCGGATGTGTCAGGCAGCCATGATTGACACTGTATGACATGACAACATATGCAATGCCACTCAGAACCAAGGCTATCTTGAAGTTGCACACAATACAACATGTCAGATCCATTATACATTTAATCTGGATTAGTTTTACATTGTTATTGAGTTTTTTATTGCATTCAGAAACTTTCTTCTCTCATCCAATGTTTCATAATCCCCATATTCAATCATGTAACCCCACATGGGGTTTTGACCTGCAGTTCTAGTTAAGGTCATGTGTTGGGGACTGCGGACCCCCAGACCCTGAATTTCCTGTGACCCCTGCCTGCCAGAGTAAACAACTTGTTTTCCTATGCTTGCAGCTGCTCTGGGCAAACAACTTGCTTTGCAGCTGCTCTGAGCATGAGACCCTCAGGAATTCCTGATGGCAGGGGAGTGGTTTCTGATGGGCTTGCGGCTGAGAGTTAGGGCGTGGCCATTAGTCAAGGAGACCCTATATAAGCTGCCCTGGAACACAATAAAGGGGGCATTCTTGGAGCATTCTTGGTACCAGTGTCTCTGTCTGTGTGTGTTTCAATCTCCAGCCCCTTGCCCGACTCACGAACCATACCTTAGCACGTAGAGCAGGCATTGTGCTACAGTCATGCATGGGAAATACACAATTATCTGAATGGAACTTCAGGAGATGGAAATCAAACATCTGAGATGAAATATACTCTGCTCAATTCCTCAGGGTGAAAGATTAAATAAAGACGTAGTAGCAAAAAGCATCCAACCAAGATGCGTGGAGAAAGGACAGGACAGATGGCCAAGCCTTAGTGATCTGTGGGACAGTTTTAAATGACCAAATGGGTGTACATAGAGTCCTCAGAAAAGAGGGTCCAGAAGAGCATGAATAAATGACAAGAAGAAAGTTGCCAAAAGACTCGAAAATTTAATCATTGAACTCTAAGAACAAAAACCACGAAAGGACACCAAGGAATATAAATTATTAACAATGACAAATTATTAAAAGCAGCTAAGAGGGGTTGGGCCAATGGTTCAGTGGTTAAGAGCACTTGTTGCTCTCGAAGATGATCCCAGGTTCAGTTCCCAGCTCTCACATCATGGCTCACAACCATCCATAATTCCAGTTCCAGGGGGATCTGATGCCCTCTTCTGACACACACGGTGAGCATACATGTGTGTAGGAAAAACACTCATGTATAGATAAAAATCAATCAATCAATCTTTGTAAAAAGCAGTCAAACAGTATGAATAGCCGGGTAAAGAGTAACAATAGCGTCAGACATCTTGTCTGAAACAACCTCCCGGGCAGTGGTGGTGCACATGCCTTTAATCCAGCACTCAGGAGGCAGAGAAAGGCAGATCTCTGAGTTCGAGGCCAGCCTGGTCTACAGAGTGAGTTCCAGGACAGCCATGTCTACACAGAGAAACCCTGTCTGGAAAACAAAACAAAAAACAAACAGCAGGGGCTGGAGAGATGGCTCAGCGGCTAAGAGCACTGCCTGTTGTTCCAGAGGTCCTGAGTTCAATTCCCAGCAACCACATGGTGGCTCACAACCATCTATAATGAGATCTGATGACCTCTTCTGGCCTGCAGAACACTGTATATTTAATGAATAAATAAATCTTAAAAAAAAGCAACAACAAAAACAAAATAAAAAGGAAATGGCGTGAGAGAGTTCATAATGGAGTGATTTCTTTACTGAAGGGAAAAGCGCCAGCTTGGATTTCAAAACCCAGCAAATATGCCCTAAAAACTGAAGGTGAAATAATGTTTCTCTCATTCACATGAGCACTGATTCATCACAGCAGAGCAGATGGGCAAGCCATGAGGCAACAGTTCCTTCTTGCCAGAGGAAAAGTGAGTGCCTCCAGAAGGAGTGAAGAGCCTTGTTTCTAGAAAAAAAAGCAGATGGCTGTAAAAAGATCAGTTTCCTCTTTAAAAATAAATGGTTTCAAAGGTATTCAGGCAGGTTAATAGGAAGGCTCTGAAAATGTGTATAATGTATCTGTATGAAGTTTATAGCTTAATGCAAAATGGGTACAATGTATTGTATGGAGTTTATAGCTTAACGCAAAATGTGAAGGTAAATGCCAAGTGAGATGTACGACAATGACGTCCGTAAAGCCTGGAGCTGGGAGGAGAAAGGAGCTGTTAGAAGCATTTTGTGTAACTTACGTAGTGATGCATTGTCATTTAAGGGAGACTGTAGTATGTTTAGGGTAAACCCCAAAGCAATCACCAACCCCGAGCAACACAGAAAGGAGTAAAGAGAATCATAAAGTATCCACATAATGCAAAAGAAGGCAGAGAAGAAGAAACAGGGAACAAAGACGAGATGAAATGAGTCATACCAAAAAAACGGCTAGGGAGATGAGACTGTAAAACCATGTTGCCAGGGCACCGGCCTGAACTCTTACGCAAGTCAACAACTTGACTTTGATCTCTCTCTCTCTCTGCATCAAAATTCTCTTCCAGAGGAGCAGAGGATTACAAACTTGAATTAACTGTGATTACAACAGCAAAAACGTTCCTGGCAGCGATTCCTTTTCTGACCTAAGCATTTCACAGAAAGATGCCTAGCAGGTTCAGCCAAGAGACTCACACAGAGCCCTTTCCTTAATTCAGGTTGCTCTGGCCTAACAACCCAGGCAGGGTTCAAAAGGGAAAGACTTTCCCTTAGTCCTAGTCTGGTTCCCAGAGATTCTGTAGACGTGCTGGCCAGATGGTTGTTTTGTGGAGAAATGCCTGGTCATTTGCAGCCCACTGCTTGGGGGTGACCCCTAAGGGGCTCTGTCTGTGCTGAGCCACCCTCACTTGGAATTCTGAATGTGGCTCCCTCCAGGGCCTGGGTCTTGTCTAATGTTGCACCTGCTGCAAAACCAGTTTTATCTCTTTCCATCTTTCTCACTTGCCTCATTCTTTTGCTCTCCACATTGTCTTGGGTGGTGTTGAGAGGTCAGGGAAGGCCTTGCACGGTGCCTTGATAGGCAAGCCCTACTACTAATGCCTTCCCCATCCTAATTCAAAGCCCACTGCCCAGCCCAGCCCAGCCCAGCGCTTCATCTGATACCAGGTTTTCATCACAGTTTGAAACTACAGAGTGTGGAACATGATTGGGTGGCAGCAGTGGAGGCAAAGACCTTCAGCGTGTGTTTATTACCTGCGTGGATCGTAACAGGTGTCTTCTGCCTCCAAGTCTCCCCTACGGCCACTGTTGAGGAAAATTGGTGGACTTCATTATGTAGATTGGGTGAAGGGCGAAGGGAAACGTGAAAAACAGGAAAGCTTGGGAACCAGGGAGGAAAAGTACTAGGACCGGGAGAATAATGGGCCCAAAGGGAGCTGAGGCACCACAAATAAGGGCAGGCAGCTGGGATGTGAGGGAAGACTGGAATGTGCGCAGGACCTGGAGTATATGATGTTCATGGAAACACAGGAAAAACTACCGGACACGTGGGCTTTGGGGGGTGAAAGAAAAGGAATATGAACAACTAATGTGTCTCTAGGTCACTCAAACCCCTTCCGATCATCCACGAGAGGCACCAGAAAGGATAGGAATTACCTCAGTAGAAATGCAGCTGCTGTGTTTACCCAAATAGGGAGCACAGACTGTTCCTTGGGGGCACTGAAGTGGACAATAACTGGCTAATTTGGTGGCCAACATCCATTCCCTTTATAAGGCATTTTCACCTCTTCTAGGGACTGACTCATTTGCCCTGGCTTCTCCTGGCAGCTCAACTCCAGTGTTGAGCATAGGACTTAGGCTTGCCCAGAGACCCACATTCTAGTGGCTTAGAGTAGCTGCGGAGCATGTGTGCGATTTATATTGAGTCACAATCAAAGCTGTTGAGAAAGAGAAAATCTGCTGATCTCAGAATTTGACCATGGTGGTAAACACAAAGGAAGGTAAGCAGGGCAAAATTCTGAGGAAGTGGGTCTCTCAGTGGTGACATTGAGACTCTATGCCAGGGTGTGCTGCAGCTAACCCTTGGCTTTTACACTGGCCCCCCTCACTGTTGGTGTTTGTAAGAATGAGCAGGGTTTAGTCACTTGGAATGCAAAGAGGTCTAAACTATACAACATTTGCCTTATATTTATGTCGCCTATGACAATGACACGTCCCCATAATAATTAGTTTCATGAGGACAGAGACTACCTTTCTGTTTTTCCTACTATATCCTCCGACACTTAATGTAATATCTGGACTATTGTGTAGAAGTCATTAAATGCATCCTAACCAGTTCATGGTGTTGTGCCTGGAAGGTACTTCTCAAAGTCTCTGGATTTCTCCGAGAAGAAAATATTCCTAAAAGTTCTCGGGGAGAGCGAACAAACTCTCAGTAGTGAAATCTTAAGTCTGCATGACCGTAGAAGGATGTCCTTTGCCCATCCCAAAGACTCGGTGATCTTTCCCAACACAGAAGGAAGGTTTATTTTGGCACACAGTTGGAGAATGCAGTCCATCGTGGTGGGCAAGCCATGACTGTAGGGGCTTGGGCGACTGAGTGATGGTCACACTGTGTTCGCCGTCAGGAAGAAGGAATGGATACAGGTGTTTGGGTACCTGGCTATAGATCGCTGTTGCTTACATTTAGGGTAGATTTTCTCACCTCGATTAACTCAACGTATGTCATCCATCACGGACTTGCCAAGAGATTTGTCTCCAAGGTGATTCTGGAGTCTGTCAAGTTGACAACCAATGTGAGACTTTTTAAAGGGTACTTAACCTACTACTACATCATCTGTGCATTTACAGTACATGGAGAAACAGTTGAAGCATGGTGGGGTTTACAGTGCCTGGGGAGTGGGCTCTTGCTGCCAGGTAGAACAGCTTAGCCAAAACCAAAGCAGAGCCTGAGGGGAGGAAGCAAAGAGGGGACAGAACAGGGCTCCCAGCTTTTGGTCGCCTGTTTGTCAGTTCCACCTGTCAGTCCTTTCGAAATGAAGCCATCGGCTAAGTTCACAGAGTTGCATATGCGGTGCATAGATAGCTCATATTTCACAGGTTGCTCTTTAACAATTAATGAATGCATGGTGGTGTTGGAAGCTATAGTTAGTCAATTTCTAGTGTACTGAGCCTAGTGAGCAATTCCTCTAAGCTCTAATCTGGTCTTTCTTACCATCTCCTTCTCCTCTTCCCATCCTCCTTAATGTTAAGACTAAATGGATAGGATACGATGCATACATCCCTTTCTAACAGGATACCTAGACAGTCCACAAATATCTAGTCTGCTTGACAGCCTTCTTAAGTATTAGTTAACAAAATTTTAGTACCTTTAGCTGCCGACATTAGTTAATGGCTATTCTCACAACTCAGACAAATAGTGTTTCTTCTGGCAAATTTTGCAACCTTGAGCAAGCTGTTTTATCATCAACCAATATTTTGCATGTACCTATGAGAGTGGGGAATTAGCTACTCAATTATCAGCTGTGGTTTTGCTTTATTATACCACATCTTTGAGATGTGTAATTTTAGAGAGTCAATAGTGATAAAACTCTCCTAAAGTTTACAATATGCTTGGTAGTTTTTCCATCTTGACTTTCACCATGGAGACTAAGGTATAAGGCACACAAGGTACGTGGAGATTGCTTTTCCCTGAGACGTCACTGCATGTCCCTCCCCTGTATAATGTGGTGCCAACACTCCTGCTATCAGAAGGTAGGATTCATGTTTCCCATCTTGGATTTGACACCTGCGACTATGCTGGAAGTAACCCTGTGTGATCTCACAGGTTAAGTCATAAAGGTGAAGTAGCTTGTGCTTAGGGTTTTAGACGCAAGCTCTTCAAACCTAGCCACCATGATGGGAGAACACGTACAGGGCTGTAGGTAGGCGTTTCATAGCACAGCTTTGGCTGACCTTCTAGTGAACAATCAGAATCAATGGGAATGTGAACGAGAAAGTGCAGGTGGAGTTTTCCCATGCTGCAGCTGCCCGCAAATAATTACTCAGAATCTTAATATTAATTGTAAATGCTCAGCCAATAGTTCAGGCTTACTACTAGATAATTCTTCCATTTAAATTAGCCCATATTTCTTATCTATGCCTTGCCACATGACTTGGTACAGCATGCCTAATTTGCGCCTCTCTGTATCTCTCCCGGCGGACTCTGACCCCACCCTCCTTCCTCATCCCATCATTCTCAGTTTGGTTTTCCCACCTAACTGTATCCTGTTGAGCTATTGGCCAGTCAGCTTGTTTATTAAACCAATCATAGCAACATATATTCACACAGTGTACAGAAGAATTATTCCACAGCAAGAAGGACTTCGACATGCTTCTAGCAGCAGAAAAAAACTGGGTATGAAAGAAAGCCCAGCAGGGGTTGCCCAGCTGGACTAAGTACACCCCAGCACAGGAAGCGCTGGTAATTGTGGTGCTGGTTGTATGCTAACTTCAGACAAGAAAAGAAAAAAGCCTCAAATAAGAAAATGGCTCCTTAAGATGGGACTGCAGACAAACCTGTGGAGCATCTTCTTCATTAGTGGTTGATGTGCATAGACCCAGGGCAATGTGGGTGGCACCATCCCAGGGCTGGTGGTCCTCAGTTTTATAAGACAGCTGGCTTAGCAGGTGACAGGGAACAGTACTTCTTCATGGCCTCTGCATTAGCTCCTGCCTCCAGGTTCCTGCCCTGTTTGAGTTCCTATAATGACTTCCTTCTATGATGAACAGTGATGTGGAAGTATAATCCAAAACCTCTCCTCCCCCATTGGCTTTGGTCCTGATGTTTAATAGAAACCCTAACTAAGACAGAAATTGGTACCAGGATATTGGGGTATTACTGTGACAGACCTGACCATGTATTTTTAGAAGGACTGTGGAAGGACTTTGGAACTTTGGGCTAGAAAAATCATTGATTGTTCAAAGCTTAGCGAGCTGTTCTGTGGGAGTTTGGAAGAGAAGAATGTTGAGAGGAATGCAGATCCTGGAGGCCTGGCTTGTGAAGTTTGAGAGTCACTCCAAGTCTCTGTTCGGGCCATTGACTATTTTGAGTTAAGAAACAGTGGTTCTGATTAGCCAGGGCTGAAGAAATCACTTGTGATTAACAAGATCCCAGGCCTACGGAAGTGAAACCTTTGCTTTTCTGGGGCCATTGATGCTGGTCAGCTGAAGCTGAGAAATTAGTGGTGATTAAGAGACCAGCTTCACTGAGGTGAAAGCTTCTGGAAAGTGTTTCCTGAGAGCTGTAGAAGCCATGTTCCAGAGATGGCCAAGGTTGCTTGCACTGGTAGCTGAACTCGGTAATGTAAGTGTCACCCAGGTGATACTGGGTTTGAAGGCATCAAGGGGTCATGGATAGCAGCTGAGGATAGATAACCACGTGTCCGGGCTGGAGTCCCTAAAGAGAGCCCAGGAGAGGCTATTGGTGACAGTGCAGCCCAGTTGCAGCAGAAGACGCCAGTATTTTGGACATGCCGGGATCATGGGATGACCACCAGAAACAGTAGCGGTGGTCGGGTAGAGCCAGCCTGAGCCTAGAAGACAAACTGTGTGTGCTGCAAAGGGCGGAACTGGAGAATGACCCAAGCCCTATGGAGGAGCCCAGAACATTGTAAGGAGATCCTAGACACTGGTCACTGAGTTATTTACACAGCAGGAATTTGGTTTTACTTTATCCAGAGTATGTCTGTGCCCTTCTTCTTCCCTCTTGAAATAAGGGAATATTTAACTCAGTTTTTATTTTACAGGAGTCCACAGTTGAATGACTTGGAATCTTTAAAGAGATTTTGGATTTTAAAAGAGACTGAATTTTAAAGGGTTTAAGTTTGTGAAGACTGGAACTCTTTAAGTTTGTAAAATGTTTTATATTGTAGAGTCAACTATTAAGGTATAATCTCGGGTGTGAACAAGAAAGGAAAGGTTGTGGCTTACCAGTGAAGTGTTTGTGGTGTCAAGCGGAAAAGGGGTCAGTTGTGCTAGTGTTTGTCAACTTGACACACAAGCTAGTTTCATCTCAGAGGAGGGAACCTCAGTTGAGAAATGTCTCTATAATGTCAGGCTGCAGGCAAACCTGCGTTTTCTTAACCAGTGATTGATGTGGGAGAGCCCAGAGCATTGTGGACTGGTAGTCCTGGGTTCTGTCAGAAAGCAGACTAGGATCCTGGAGAAATGGCTCAGAGGTTAAGAGCACTGGCTGCTCTTCCGGAGGTCCTGAGTTCAATTCCCAGCAACCACATGGTGGCTCACAACTGCCTATAATAGGATCTGATGTCCTCTGCGGACATGCAGGCGTACAGACATAGCACTCATACATAAAATATAAATAAATAAACAAATAAATAAGAGAGTAGGATGAGCAAGCCATGGGAAGCAAGCCAGTAAGCAACACCCTCCATGACCTCCACGACCTCTGCATCAGCTCCTGTCTCCCTGAGTTCCTGTTCTGACTTACTTTGATGATGAACAGTGAGCAATGTGGACGTGTAAGCCAAATAAACCCTTTCCTCCCGCAAGCTGCTGTAATTTTAAGTTACTAAGTTGGAACACATGCAGTAATAGGTTACTGGAATAGGAATGGTGTCTCTTTAATGTCCTAAGTAGGTTTTTGTGGTCTGCAGTGATCACCAAATTATCTATTTGGGGCAGGGTGGGGAGAATGGTTTCTTTTGCTCACACAGAAATAAGCTATAGAAAGAGCTGTCCGATTAGGCTGTCTAAGATGTAGCACACAGTGATCATCTTAGCTCTTAGTTTAGTCAAGCCTATAGAGAAAACCTCAAGAGCCCGACAAGATTCATTCCAAAAATTATGACAAAGAAAAAAACAGCAATGACATACCACATACAAAAATTGATATCATATTTGACTTTTAAAATTTTTTCTGTAGGTTTTTTTTTCTTGTCTGTTTTATTAATGCCTTACCCTCAAAGCCTAGAGCAGTGCTTTGCACAGGTGCTCAGTAAAAATGTGTTGAATGAAGAAGGAACGAATGGCTATCCGATGCTTAGTGTTAATTGTTATCTTGGCAAAAGTCTAGAATTATCAGGGAGATTGTTGAGAATGTCCGTGATACTTGAGGTGGAAATAACCACTCACTGTGGGTGGTACCAACCCTAGGCAGGGAAATCTGAACTGTGCCAGAGCAGAATGAGCCCAAGGTCTAGCCCGTGTGCATGTATTCATTGCTCTCTGCTCCTGATTACAGGTGCGACGTGACCAGCTCCCTCCAGCTCCTGCGGCTGTGACGTCACTGCTATGACAGTCTGTAACCTGAAACTGAGAGTTGGACAAACCCTGTCTCCTGTCAGTGGCTTTTGGCTGAATCCTTTGTCACTGCAAAGGTTGACGTGTCTGGCAGAAAGCTTATTTCTGGAGGGTAGAATTTTGTGTGGGTTTTGTTATTTGTTTCTTTTTTCCTTCTAATTTCTCCATCATGGTCATGGACTGCTTGCATAGCATCCTTATAAAATGCCACGGTGCTTTATTTCAGAGCAACAGCAACTCTCGGAAAGGCCCTTGGGAGAATCTCTTCCTGTTGTAGGATTTTTTGTTTTTGTTTTAACATGGAAAGGAAAACAAAGCTCAGCTTACATGCCAATTCTGATTGGCTATTCCTAATGTAATTACCTCCCAAGCTCTGAAGGATTTTAAAGTTACCCCTGGCTGATTAGTGATGCCTGCCATGGAGCAGGTCTGGAGAAGAGAAGGTGCACTTGCCTTGTGAATACATGCCTTGGGCGGTTACTGCTGTCTTGGATCTTTACAAAACAACACTCCTTATTAGCTCTTCAGTCAGGGTTAGCACTTGTGTGTGTTTTTGTTGAACTGGTAGCCACGGACATAAAGCAGGCTTGAAAACAATCCATAGTTTGCAATCCAGAACTCATGCTTCAGTATGAGTTTTCATATATTTAAGAAAGAGCCGGGTGGTGGTGGCACACGCCTTTAATCCCAGCACTCCGGAGGCAGAGGCAGGCGGATCTCTGTGAGTTCGAGACCAGCCTGGTCTACAAGAGCTAGTTCCAGGACTGGCTCCAAAGCTGCAGAGAAACCCTGTCTTGAAAAACCAAAAAAAAAAAAAAGAAAGAAAGAATATGACACCCAAGATAGTTCAAAGTGGTGATGCTATCAAACAGCTATCGAACAAAGAGCTAATAATATAAAAGGGTGGAGACGGCTCATTGGTTAAGAGCACATATTACTTTCAAAGTTGACCTGGGTTCAAACACCCGTGTTGGGTGGCTCACAACTACCTGTAACTCGATCTCCAGGAGGCTGTGTCACTTCTGGCCTCTAAGCACCACCTCTCCCACTGCCACACACAGATTACACACATGTGCATAATTATAAATAATAGGATGTTGTTAAAAATAGAAGCAGAGACAGTGTGACAACCAGATGCATGGGGTCAGCGTTCCAAGTTTCGCGTGCTGAATGAGGATTTCACCTCTTTTTTTTTTTTTTTTTTTTAAGGAAGCAGAACGTCAAGGTGGCAAGGCAGACTGATGCCCACCTCCTCCAACCAAGGATGCTTATATCATAGTTCTTGGGCTTCCGGTAGTAGTCAGTCTTGACCAAACTGAGAGTTGGGTGTTCGCTGGCTGCTCGGTGATTGGCAGTCTAGCTAGACTAGTCTCTGCATTGTCGTTGCTATGTGACTATGTTAGGTCACGTGACAAAGCAAAATTAAGGGACAGGTAAAATGAAGTTGCCAATCATTTGCCGTTAAGTAGGGAAAGGATCTAGAGTTTCCACCCATACCACGTCTTTAAAAGTAGAAGAGAAAGGCAAAACAAATCAAAGACAGACAGAGAGGACTTCTTTAACTAGAAAAGAGAATCAGGAGACAGTGAGCTGGTAGCCTGAAGGCAGATCAGGGGAGCCAAGACTGGAGAGCTAGAGAGGATGGAAAAGGCCAGAAATTTGAACCCCAGAACCAAGGAAAGAACGTAGCCTACTCCCACATTGATATGAGCCCTTGGGGATCCATGTTAGCGTTCTAACCCACAGGGCTATGTAATAATAAATTTGTGTTGTTTAAACCACCAAGTAACTGATTACAGCTGAAATAGAAAATCGGTCTGTGAAATACGCTTGTTGTACTTTACAAAGGAAGGAAATGACTGTTCGCAGCGCCTTCCAGCCGTTAATCATGTCTTTTGCAGCTCCTCTCTAGTTTGTCCTCAAGGTTTGAGGGTCACGCCTCTCAACCTCGACAGTTGTATGAAGCGATATGAGAGGAAAGTAACTTTCAACCCTGCTGACAAATGGTTTTTAGTCTCCTTTTCTCTCGTGTCTATCCAGTGAGGCCACAAGTCACTGCATAATTGCAGTTGTGTGTTCCGTAATGACGGGGGTATGTTCTGAAAATGAGATGTTACTTAGTTGTGTCACTGTGTGAACGAGAGAGCATGCTTATTCGAGTTATGGGGCTAAAATGTCGCAGGTGCTGCAGGTACTCCCGGGGACCCACCGTTGTGTATGACGTTGGTCAAAGCATTGATATTTGGTGGGTGACAGACACGTCATGCTGAACTGCTGGCCCATCTCACCAGCTCATATGGCTGGTCCTTAAAGGTGCAATAGTTCTAATATTTAATGATAGTCAATGCAATGTTTACACCATTGCTTCTGTTTTTGTTCATGCTCTATTTATTTACTCCCTCCCTCCCTTCCTAAATTGTTAAGGAAGACCTTGAACTCCTGGTCCTTCTGCCTTCTCCTCCCAAGAGCTGGACTCCCAAGCTATGTGACATCATACCTTGTTTGTTCAATTTTAGAGGTACATGAAAAACTTTTAAAAATTAATGTCTATGCTATACCTTACACCAGCTAAGTCTGAATTCTTGGAGTGAATTTAGCCACTAGCTTTTTTTTCTGTCCCGGTTTTTCGAGAAAAACCTGTCATGGAGCTCACTCTGTAGACCAGGCTGGCCTTGAACTCAGAGATCTGCCTGCCTCTGCCTCCCAAGTGCTGGGATTTAAGGAGAAGGGCACCACCACCACCTGGCTGATGGGAAAACTTCTGACCTAGAACTTCAGACTGAATTCTGTGGATCTCTTCCTAGCCTTTAACTGGTTTGTTTTCTGAAGATACTTTCAGTTTATATACATTTTATTTTTGTATAGATGTATGCATATATGTATATGCACAAAATAGGCCAGTTGTATAGGTATGTGTATATATACATACACACACATATATATTTGCTTATATAAAACTGTCTTGTTTTGGAATTTACCGGAAAGTAAATTCTTCAGGTCTTTGAGATTAATGACATTTTGTTTCTCTTTTAACTGTAGATTTGTGTGTGTTTGTGTGTGTGTGTGTGTGCGTGTGTGTGTTTGGTGAGTGTGTATGTAGGTGTGGAAGGTATGTGTGTTGCTGAGAATTAAAACCAGGAATAAGCCCTCTACACACTACACAGTTGCTTTACCACTGAGCTATATTCTTTGCTCATTTATTTATAGTGAGTTTCTTGAGTCTGTTGAGGGTGTTTATGACTTTTTTCTTAAATTTGGATATTATAGATTTTTTCAATCACATTTATTGTTCCTGCTTTCACCAACTCTATTACTAGTATATATTTAAAGACCATTGTCTGTTTCCGTTGAGCCGACCATGTTATACTGATACCAAGATAAAAACCTCAGAAACAGGAAAGCCCTTTCAACTATGCTGTAAATAAAGGAAATCCCCACAAAGGTGACTGTAGCCTCGGGGACCTTGGTTCTTTCGGCAGGCCTGGAAAATTCCTATCTCCTGGGGCTAAGCAGGAAATCGAAATGAAATGGACCAGTGTGTTTAAGGTGGGACCAGAGAGAAGCTGAGGTAGACAGTTTGCTAGACAGTCCACTTCTTAAAGAAATCAGTTCAGAACCGGTTTAAAACATTTCGTCATTCATATCAAACATGTTTGGGCTTGGGACTTTGCCCACTGACGTCCAATTTGCACTGTTTGAGCCACAGACAATGGCGGGTGGGTGGGGTGAGCATCCTCCAGGCCTTCTCCTTGGACTCCAGCCTTGATTAGAAAGACAGCAGATGGTGTAATCTTGCTTTTGTTTTTTTTCTCCCCATAAGAAATAAGATGATCTGGGTCTCCTTGACAACAGCCATGGAAAATAAGGATAACTTTATGTGATTATGTATCATGCTTTTTACATTATCACATAATTCACCCACACTTTATGAAACATAACTAGCTGACTTGATAACTAGAGGCGGTACCCCAAAGCAGAGCTCTTTGTGTCAGGTGATGTGATTGCACTGACCTTGTGTATTCTTCATAGCTACTATTTACTGTTTCCTAACAGAATTAGTTGGTATGGAATTAGGGATCCACCTAATCCATGCCATCATTAGAGCAGCAGTATAGACCTATTAAGGAAAAACTTGGCAGTCAACAGAAAAATAAAAAGACTCTCTGGCCTGGGTGGGACCTAACATTGCAGTTGGGCCAGGTCAATCACCTCAAGGAACCACCCCTAGGAAGGCGGACTCACCTTAATCCATGCTAAAGAGATAGGAAACAACCCTTTAATGAGATACTGTAATTTCCTCACCCAAAATTCTTATCCCTGAGTACAGTCCCTAGGACCCCTATGAATTTGGCTGGGTCTTCCTACCTTTCTGAGGCCCCCAGAAAGGTGCAACTTGGCTTTTGTTCTGTTCCTTTCTTTTGGATGCTGGCCAGACCTAAGTATACTTTTGCTGGTGTTTTGGGCCATTTCTCTGTTGAAAACTCTCCTCCCTACTATGTGTCTACTTGTCCCCCATGTCAGACCTCTGGGCCAGCATGTCCCCTCCCTCCAGCTACCAAAGTGGAGCGCTTGCCTTCCCTGGACGTTTTTCCTTTAAACTCTAATAACTGTGTTCTTGACGTTCTGTTGGAGTTCATTTTAAAATTGTTTTATTAATGAGGCAAAGAACCCCAAGAGGGGAACCTAGTTTTCCTGGTGTCATCATGGAAGATCTTGTGGCATCAGTAGCTTTTAAGAAAGAGGAACCGGGGAAGGAGCTGGTTCACAGGTGGACAAGAGCAGCTCGTGGCAGAGCAGGTCCTACAAGAGAGGCGCTTGGGAGGCTGATGCTGAGGACTGAAAGTTTGAGGCTAGCTTAGCTTACATTGCTGATCTAGGACAGCCTGGGTTGTAAAGGGAGATTTTGTTTTTAAGAACAGAAAACAGAAAAAAAAAAGCAGTGAAATTATTATTTATTTAAAGGAGTTTTTTTTTCTTTTTCTTTTTTTTAAATGGACCTCTTCCCTCTTTTTAGTCCTTATCCGTTCAACTAGACACAGGCGTTCTTTCCCCCTGGTCTCATGATCTGCCCAAATCCATTGCTTCTCTGGAATTCTCCCTCTCGGCTCTGCTCTCCTTGGGGCTAGTGCTTTGGGTAATGTGTAAGGAGCCACACTGGCTGCGCTTGACAGCTGCGAGTTCCAAACAGAGTTATTTGAGTTACTTGCCACGCAACTTAATTGGAAGTCTAAGAACCATTTTTACTGCCCACTGACTCGCAAAAATGCTGTTCCTCAACAAACTTAACTGCACGCTCCCTTTCAACTCAACCTGGTGGCCAGGTTCCTGAACACGTGAACGGTAAGCTTCCAATTCCACACCGTACACTTGATACTCAGAAAAACCAGTTTGGCTTTCCCTTTTGCTATAAACAAGGAAGTGGCTTCCAAAAGGGAAGGGGTATTGATAACCTTGGTTTCTACTGCATAGTTGGCAAGGATTAAAGCTACAACTGGGAGAGTCCTGTTTATACCCTGGGCGAGGGACTTGGTGGCAAAGGTCAGAACAGCTGACCAGTGGCTAATCCCTAGCTCATGTGTGTCAATGAATCCCTGGCTGCGGAGCCCCTAGCAAAGCTTAAAACATTTCTCTGTGCGCTGCTCTTAACAACAACACGAGGCAGGTTGGGAATTATCACCCTAGCTTAGACATCATTAAATTAAATTTGTGGGTACTGGGAACTGAACTGGGCCCCCTGAAAGAGCACCCAGTGCTTTTGACTGCTGAGACATTTCCCCAGTTCTAATTTTATTTCTTAAGACTTTCTGTTATCTTTAAAAATAAGGAATGCCCCAAAGTATCACATGTATTTTAAATGTTTACAATAAAGAAACCACTGTAGGTTTGACGTTGAATATTCCCCAAAGTCCACATGCACAAAGTCTAGTCTCTCATTTGCGGCACAACTGGTAGAGGGAGGGACCCTTTGGAGCAGGGGTTCCCAACCTTCCTAACGCTGCTACCCTTTAATACAGTTCCTCATGTTGTGGTGACCCCCAACCATAAAATTATATTCACTGCTGCTTCGTAACTGTAATTTTGCTACTGTTGTGACTCTTAATATAAATGCCTCTTGTTTTCTGAGGGTCATAGGCAACCCATGGGAAAGCATCATTTGACCCCCAAAGGGGTAGCACCCACAAGTTGAGAACTACTGATTTAGAGCATGGGACCTATCGAAATGAAGGCAGAATTTTGAGGACGCATTCTTGACAGAGATGCAGACATACTGACCACTTTCTGTGTCTCTCTCTGCTTCCTGGTTGGCATAAGATGAGGATCTTTGTTCCGTCATGTGGTAGTGCTGTGGTGGACAACCTTGCCACAGACCCAAAGCAAAGAGTCAGTCAGTTGACCATGGACTGAAACCTCTGAAATCATGAACTGAAGCAACCCCTTTTCTCTTTACAAGGTGATTGTCACAGTGACATGATTGGTGGCTTGTGGCACCTAAGTAGAGCTGGGCATAAACTTAGGGAGTTGAGAAGTTGAATTTCATCACTAACGACCAATGATGTAATCACACATGCATAAAAAATCTCTCTTTTAAATGATACCACTCCCAAGACCATCTAGGTTGGTGAACGACACAGGGGACTATGGAGGTGAAACTCCCAGATAGTTCCTGGAAGCTCTACTGCTCCATCCTGCACTTCATCTCTGCATTGATTCCACTAGGTTCCCAGGAAACCATTTTCTTCAGTGCTGTGAGCTGTGCTAGCAAACAGTTAGCCGTGAGGAGAGGATTATGGGAGCTCCCAACTGTTAGCTCGCCAACTCCAAGAAGAAGAGGCAACGGGACATAGGCGTGTTGTCTGACATAGTGGCGGTCTGAAGGACTGAGCTTTACCATGCGGGCTCTGAGGTAAGAGTTGGTTAGTTAGTATCAGAACTGAATGGAATGTAGAGATGTTAGTTGGTGTCTGGTGAGCTAGAGAATGTGTTGGTCTGGGGAAAAGGTCCCACATATTTGGCGTCAGATGAGAATGAAAAGCAGCTCAGATGGAGGGAGTAAAAGTGTTGAAATCATCCTTGACTCTCTCGCCTGGTTTGGGTTCAATGCAGGCTGAATCACCAGCTGGCCTTTTTTAGAGAAGAGGACAATTACCTCAACCCAAACATAGAAGCCACCCCTTTCTTTTTTTTTCTTCTGCTGCCCCCCCTTTTACTATTTCTTTGAAAAAGTTTTATCAAGAATTTCTTATGTTCCAGGCCTTGAGCTATGGAGATGAATAAAACCCACATGCTGCATAGAGTCCAGCTGGGAGAAAAAGAAAAAAAGAAACTATGAGATAAGAAGCCAGCATGCTGAAAACAAAAGCAAGACAATTTGATGAGGACAAAGGACCACACTGAGGCTATGCATTCTTTTCCCAAATATTTCTGAGTAACCCCAGATACCTTGCTCACCAGGTGACAATAGGGAGGGGGGCTTATGCAGATTGTAATGGATTAAGTAAAAATTGCTGCAGGTCCCCAAGTGGCGGCAATGGGCAGTGGGCATGCCACGAGACCACGCCGCAGGTCTCTGAAGGCGGCTGGTCTCGGGCAGGGAGCCATGAGGTGAGACAGACATGGATAGGCACGCCATGCAGAGTGAGGTTGGATTTTTATTTAGTGGGTTATGGAGGGGGAAAGGGAGAAGGGAAGAAGAGGAGAGAGAGAGAGAGAGAGAGAGAGAGAGAGAGAGAGAGAGAGAGAGAGAGAGAGAAAGGGGGAAGGGGAGAAGTGGGGAGAGACAGAAGCTGCCTCTTCAAGAGGGAGATGGTCAGAGCTTCAGCTGAGCCTCATTTGGGGCCCTTTGTGTATTGACTGCCGCTGCCGGGCCATAACTCCTTGAACCATGGCTTTTCTTTTATGCTCATGCGTCATTGCTCCGTTGGACTTCATTAGAAACAGAGATTCTGCAGGCATTGGTGGTGCACCCCTTTAATTCCAGCACTTAGGAGCCAGAGGCAGGTGGACCTCTGAGTCTGAGACCAGCCTGGTCTCCAGAGTTCCAGGATAGAGGCCAAAGCTACACAGAGAAACCCCATCTTGAAAAACCAAAAAGAAAAGAAACGGAGGTTCAAGGACAAAATACCAAGAATTTTAAGCCAGAGCAAAACGAGGGCGACCACAAGCCCTGTCGGTAGAGGCTGCTTACATGCCCTTGAAGCTGAGCTGTTGATATAACCTCTCTGAATCAAACCTTTGAGCGGAAGGTTTCAAGGTTTCATGAGGATGTAAGGACATAAGGACGTTACAGCTGCCAGTCTTTGTTTTGCTGAAGCCCCCTCTGTCCTCCAGGCAGGCCCTGTTAGGGTTGATTGCTCCACTCTTGGGGACTTCAGATTAGCCTTCTTGCTTGCTTATCTGTCTTACTGTTTTGAGGGCTCTGTCCCCTTTATGTGTCCTGCCAATTGACTCGCCTCCCTATTCTGCTTTGCTGTCTCTGGTTTACTTCCCTCCCTTCTGACCCTCATTTGTGATGGTTGGAGTTGTTTTGTGAGCAGACAGCCTGCACTCAGGTCTTTATTTCTGGGTCTGCTGTCAGCATGCGCTTGGAGGGAATTTTGAATATGACTAATTTTTTTTCCTTTCTGAGATGGAGTTTTCTTGATGTAGCTTTGGCTGTCCTGGAACTCACTCTGTAGACCAGGCTGGCCTTGAATTCACAGAGATCTACCTGCCTCTGCCCCTGCTGGGATTAAAGGCGAGTGCCACCACTGCTGGATGAGACTAATTTCATTAAGAGATGATCTACTGGACGGCTAACAATGTCCGTGGCTCCATCTTCAGATTCCAGCTCTATTGGTTAATCCACATTGCTAGTTCGAATATCTGTAGATAAGAGATTCTCAACCTGTGGATTGCAACCCCTTTGGGGGTCAAACGACCCTTTCACAGGAGTTTCCTAAGACTATCAGAAAACACAGACATTTACATTATGATTCACAGCTGTTGCAAAATTACAGTTATAAAGTAGCAATGAAAACAATTTTATGGTTGGGGCTCCCCACAGCATGAGGAACTATATTAAAGGATCACACAGTCAGGAAGGTTAAGAAACACCACTTTAATTTTCTGAGAAATCACCACACTGACATCCAAAGGGGCTATACCAGCTTGCATTCCCAACAACCTTCCTTAAGACCCAGTAATACCACTTTTGGGTATATATTTAAAGGATGCTCCATCGCACCACAAGGACACGTGCTCAACTATGTTCATAGCAGCATTGTTTGTCATAGCCAGAACCTGGAAACAACCTAAATGCCCCTCAACCGAAGAATGGATAAGGAAAATGTGGTACATTTACACAATGGAGTACTATGCAGCAGAAAAAAAATGACATCTTGAATTTTGTAAGAAAATGGATGGAGCTAGAAAACATCATTTTGAGTGAGGTAACCCAGACTCAGAAAGACATTTCTCATACGGACTCACTCATAAGCAGTTTTTAAACATAAAAGAAAGAAAACCAGCTTACAAATCACAATCCCAGAGAATTTAGACAACAATGAGGACACTAAGAGAGACATACGTGGATCTAATTTACATGGGAAGTAGAAAAAGACAAGATCTCCTTAGTAAATTGGGAGCACGGGGACCTTGGGGAGGGTTGAAGGGGAGGAGAGAGGCAGGGAGGGGAGCAGAGAAAAATGTAGAGCGCAATAAAAATCAATTAAAAAACCCCACCACTTTAGAATCAGTCTGGAAACATACCCGTGGATGTGTCTGTGGGGAGGGGTGAAGGTTGGCTATTTTAAGTAGGCCACCAGGAAGAGCCTCAGCGAGCACTGAAGGATGGAAAGAACCATGTTGAAGAAGAGTGTTCTCAAGAGAGATGAGGACCAATGGCATAGTCCTGGATAACAGCACCTAGCCATGTCCTGGGAGCCACGTGGATGTTGCAGAGCAGTAGTTAAAGGCAGAACTGTGGATGAGACGCAGAGACAAGGCCAGGTGGAGTAGGACCTGCAAGGGTACCATCAGGGAATTACAAACATGTGTGCCAGATAGAGACACAATGGCTTTGCCCGTACAAACCATCAACTGGGTTCTACAAGCTCAACTACAGCTTTTTAAAAAGAGTCAAGCAGGACTCTCTAAATGTTTTCTCTGATATGATGTTTATGTTTTGTTCCTCATCTTGGTGTGGCAACTCTGATTTTGCTTGTTTTTTTTAAAAAAAATTTAGTTGGTATACAAAATATTTCTATCATCGTGACATTTTAATATATACATACAAGCGTATGTCTGTAATTGTACTTTGCCTGTATTTGTATTAATTTCTTAAATAATTTTGGGAATATTTTGTTTGTGTGCAGTGAGAAATATAAATTGTATCTATGTTTTTATCTTAAAGAGATCTTTTGTTTGCTGGTAGAAATATTTTACGTCAATCATTGTCTTCATTATTTGAAGACTAGCTTATTATGTTATAATTATTCTCATTTGAAATGCATTGTCTCCACCATTAGATTTTGATTTTATTTCCTTTGTTTTCAAATCAAATATCATTTCTTAGTTAGCCAAGTATTTAAGAGAAAGCGAAAATGAGCTGTTTTGGTTAGGAAGTATGGCATGACTATAACATGAAATCTTATATGGAGTCAGTGACTCTCTATTATAATTAAGTCAAGATGGCATCAAATTAGTTTTCTGTGTCTTCAGTCAATAGTGCTTTTGTTCAAAGTTTTGAAGATCATTTGAAATATTCACTGAGCCAGCCGAAGGAGGCGTCGTTCCAGAGCTCTGATAACTGACAATGGACATAGATGAATATTTATGCATGTTCCAGAAGGCAGGATTTAACCCGCCACCTACTCTTGTTCGAAATGCTTCCCACCATCCCCTGACTTTCTACCGCCCTTTTTATGTTTCCAGTCCCTTCTCCTTCTTTTCACCCCGCTCTCTTCCCCCAGACCACCTACCCTTCAAAGTCTATCCTGTTGCACTTGGGAGCAGTCTGGGGGGTCTAGAATACAGGCTTGGACAAAGTGTTCTAGTTCCCCTCATTCTCCAAGGAATTCGGTTAAACGCTAAAGTCACATTTCACAGAGACAGAAGCACTTCGCACTGGAACAAAACGTTCTCACTTGGCCGCATTAACGACCCGTGAAATCTGCCGGGCAGAGCTGTTGGGGACGGTGTAGAAGTCATCCCAGGGCTGGGACAGCTGGATATTTATTTTGACCTTCAGCTTGCTACCGTCAGCCTCAGGAGGGCAAAGGTCAAGGCTGTAGGAATGCGATGTGAGAATTCCATGTCTGCAGCAGCCTCTGTGTGCCTTGACCGGGATCCAGACAGGCTCTCTTCTCAAACAGTGTCCCTCCATGACAGACAATCCTGGAGCCAGGATATCTCGTCTGGGAAGTGAGTTGACATGAAAGTCACACTTCTTGGCCCCTTCCCCCTTCTCTACCTCCTGCCTGGGAATCCCTGAGCCTGGTGGCAGCCAGCCATATCTGTGAAGCCTCCCTTATCCTCAGAAGGAAGACATAAGAGAAGAGGCCTGCTCCTCTGCACGGGGGCTGTGGCTGGTTTCTCCAGAGACCCTGCATCTGAGCACCCGGCTCTGGTGCTCAGCTCTGCCCACTCCTCCCAGCTCTGCATCGCACCAACTCCTCTGTCTGTCTGTCCACGCACTCATTAATCTAATAACCTCACTCCCCAGTCATCCATCTCATTGTCCTCTTGGACACCTCCCACCCGCCACAAATAACCGAGGTCTCTGTTGTTTGTTTTTGTTTCCCCATCTGTGAATCAAACACTCGGACTAGGCGCCGCTTGAGGGAGAGTTTTCAGTACAGAAAGAGCAAACCTCGTCGAGCACTGTGTTGGTCTCAAGTGAAAATATTCTGTTTTTTCTAGACAAACCTGGAAGGAACCAAGTGACTTAGAGTTTGACTTGGAGAACTTTTTGTTGGCAAATAGCTCCTAAAAACAATCCAGTACCAAATTTAACCAAACCCAAATAGTCACTTCTGGCAAATCACTTGCACTTAGGTAGGCAGGGTAGCATTGTTTGAGTAGCAATAGTTCGTTCAAGGAAAACTTTGGGTCAAGAGATAGACTTTCTGATCTAGGTGCAGATCAAACATTCTTATAAGGTCAGGCTGATTGTCCGGCCAAGGGGCCACCTGTAGGCAGGCAGGCTTACCTTAAGCCAGGCTAAAGAGATAGGCTGAATAGCTTTTCCTTTACCCCCTGCCTGAGGCCTGAGACGGCAAGGCCCAAGATTTCCTTTTTCATGTCTCTGTCTCTGTCTTTCCCATCCTAGCCAGAACCTAAGCATACCTTCCTCATGCTTTAAGCCATCCTTACTTCCTCTTTCAAGCAGTGGTTCTCAACCTGTGGGTCACAACCACTTTGTGGAGGGTGGGGTCAAACACTCCTTTCACAGGGGTCACCCATCAGCTATCCTGAATATCAGATATTTTCATTAGGATTCTTAACCATAACAAAAGTATAGTTATGAAGTAGCAATGAAATAATGTTATGGTTGGGAGTCACAGTCTTAATACAGTTGAGGAACTGTATTAAGAAAGGGTCACATCATTAGGAAAATGGAGAACCACTCTTTAACGCTTCCCTCCCTGCCATGTGGAGCCTGCGTGCCAGTTTAAATAGCACAGTGTTCCCCTTTGCTCCTCCATTCTCCTGACATAGCAGCCGCTAAGATTTACAGCTTGTCTGCCCTGGGAATATTTCTTTAAAACTCTTGTTAAAATTTTCCTCGAGCCTCTGTTTGAATCCACTCTTAAATTCTCTTTCTAATGAGACCAGGAACCCAAGATGGTGGTCCCATTTCCCCCTATATCATTAGTGATGAAGGGAGCCGCCTCAAATTCCAGGAACAGTGTTGAATTGTTTCCTAAAAAGATCAAATTCTCTTAGTGAGCTGATAGGGTTGGAGCTTGCTTGGAAGTCAAATATTTGCTCAAAGCAGTAGGCAAGCACAAAACTATTAGCTTTGCCCAAGGGCCAGTTACCCGTCTTCCCTAGCTGCTCCTAGTTACCAAGATGGTAGGTCTGCTCCCGCCCTTCCGCTAAGGGTGTGGCGGAAGCTAAGCCAATCAGAGCATCAGAGTTACGGAGTGAAGATCGGCTCCCGGGCCAACCGGAGGCAATAGTGCGTCAGGACCTGTGTGCTAAGACACTGAGGTCTTTTCCTTTGCTCTGGAGCATAGTTTGGAGATATTCTAGGTAAGTCACCCTGCCGGGAGAGTATTTAATAGCAGTGCAACTACGATGAAGGAGAATAGACATGAGGGATGGAGAAAAATAGGGTTGAGTTTGAGTTGTGGTAGTAGAAGCTTTGGACCTTTTTATGTTGAATTACTTGTCCCTGAACCTTTCTTTAATAGGAATCACCAAATCTAGTGTTTATTGGAGCTAGCTTTTTTTGAGTTTTTGATGTATTTTGTCAAAAGGAGCTGAAAAGTAACACAGTTGATTTAAAGAGAAAGTCTACAGGCCCCTTTCAAAATTCCTAATATACTTGCACAGTCTGTATTTTTTTTCCCTCTTGATAGACTTGCCAGGATTTCTCGTTGTTTATTTGTTGCTTTATTAGCTTCATCAGCTTTTGGTTCTCTCGTCCTCTGATGTTTATTTTCCATCTCATTTCCTATCTTTACTATTCCTTTCTTACATGGCTTTTGATGACCCAATTCTGTGTTTGTGTGTTTTAAATTCCTGTCTTGAGACCATTAATATTTAGTTCATTTTTTTCCCATCTTTTTTTTTTAACTCTTCATTGAAGAGTGTAGATTGATCGGTTGATTTCTTTTGACAGGGTCTCTTAACTCAGGCTGACCCCAAACTTTTTTGTCACTAGAGTTGACCTTGAACTCTTGATCCACCTGCCTCTGCCTCCTGAGTGCTGGTATGACAGGCATAAACCACCAGTTTTTTATGGCAGTAGGAATTAAAATCACAAGCCCAGGGCTTTGTGCATGCTAGCCAAGGCCCTACCAGCTGAGCTGTCTCCAGCCCCTCCTATCTCCGACTTTAGCTTATCTGATAAGTTTTAATGTATAATATTTTCATAGTTTGGTGTTTTCTAATTTCCATTTTGATTTGGTCCCCCTGTAATGGCCTGTCCTGTCCCTTTAAGAGACAATATCCTGCCCACTCCCCCACTTCCACTAAGGCAAGAGAATCTTCCTTCTGCTTCCAGCCTGTGCTCTCTCTGTTCCCTCTCTTTTCAGAAGAGGTGGCTGCTGCCTCTTCTCCTTCTCCTCTCCCCCTCCTCTCTCTCTCCTGCTTTCTCTCTCTTTCTCTCTCTCTCTCTCTCTCTTTCTCCCCCTTTCAACTTCCCTTCCATAACCAACTAAATAAACTAAACCCACCTTCTTTGCATGTTGTGCCTATCCATCTCTCACCTGCCATGGCTCCTCGTGGGACCGGCTGTCCCACTCACTCACGAGGTCTCTCACCCACCGCCTCCCACCCACCTGGGACCCACAGAGGTCTTGGGTGGTGGGACTGGCCATCTCTCGTGGCCTGCTGCCGCCCCTTGGGGAATTGTGCCTCGGCTTTTATCTAAACCATTACCCCCCCCCACGCCATTCCTTACAATTGCATTGGGAAATTTCCAAATATGGGCGTTTGTGATGTTGTCTGTTTTGTTAATGGTGCCCCTCAGTGAGCTGTGGATAGGCAAAGCCCTATTTTGTTGATTTTTCTTTTGGTAACGATGAAGGGTTGGGTAAGGTCAGGCCCTTTAAGTTTTTCCTGTGTTGGAAAAGTTGTGCTCAGGGATTCCTCTACAGTCTGCACCTGGATCTATAGGTTCCTTGTCTGTGGCTTCAACCAATGTGAATAGAAATCTTTTTTAAAAATTTTACCCTCACCGAGAACATTAACTTTTCCCTTGTCATTCTATCTCAAAGGATACACTTATTCTCACAGCACGTGTTCTGTTAGGCATCATATGGAGCCCAGAGGTGATCTTAAAGCGTGGGAACAGGTATGTTGATGATACCCACAAGCTTCTTTGTTTTCTGTGAGACAAGTGTCCTAGGATTTGGGATCTTTGGGGTGGTCTTGGGACAAGTCCCCCGTAGATGAGGAAGATAACCGCTTATCATCCCGTTAGGTCACAAACTTCATTGCTACTTTGTCTAAATACATAATGTTCTCATAGCTACCATGGTTGAGGAAGTGTAAAGTTTTTCTCTTTCAAGCTGTTCTAATGTTCTTAACACAGATTGTGGCTCTATAGTTAGGTAATTACATGCCCCAAATTATTGTATTTTTAGGCAAATTTTTTCTTTGTCATTGTGCATATTTGAGTCTGTGGTGTTGATACAGTTGTACCAACTTTCTTCTGATTGGTGTCCTTTCATTAAGCCTTTCCCAACTCCTTGGCTATGAATTTTTCCATGTCATAACACTGGGTTTTTTTCTTTTTTTGATCAACAGTGTATATTTTAAAACAAACTTTAAATTTTATTAGTCAGACAAACAGAAATATAAAAAGAATATATTACTAAAAAAGTTGATGGGATAATAAGATGTTCGGTAGGTCTAGGGAGAGAAATAAATGAAGGACTGAAAGAACCCAGTTAGGGCAGGTAGAAAACAACAGTGTGGGTAGCGATTTGAATACAGCAGTAGATTTCATAACTATAAATAGAATTCACAGCCCATCTAGAAGACCACACTGTGGTATCCTCTGTTCTCCTTATCAAGTGGGATCACTCAAGAGCGCTCCATTTGGACCGTCTGACTTGAGTCTATAAATGCTTGCTTATCTGTCCTGGAAGACCGTGTTTTCTCCTTGGAGTGTGGTTGATAGCAGACATGACCATATAAGGAGCTGTTTTGTGTTGTCTGTCATCCTGTGAGATGTTCTGTGTGGGCCAGTGTCTCAGATGAGGCTTCAGATGACAAATCTCCCCTCAAGGAGTTAGAACAAAGTTTGTTTTTTGACAAACTGAATGTTTTTCCTTAGCAGAGTTTTTTTTTTTTTTAAGCATTTTCCTTTCTTGCCTTTTAAGCAATATACTTAAGGGTAAGTTCTCTGATGACTTTTAGTTCTTGTGCTGAGTTCTCAGGAGCACGACTTCATCCTCCCAGTTGGCCAACATAATTAGATCGAGGACGTGGCTGGATTGGAGCTTAAAGAAACAGGCTTATAAGGGATAAAAGCATGTGGAGACAGATGCAGAAGCAAACATGGGCCTGACAGGGGCAGCTGCTGTGCCTGAGAGATCAGTAAACTCTCTGGGGTGTAGGCAGGAGGGATTAACTATACCTGCAGCGGGGAAGCTGGTGAGGGTGCCCTGAAGAGTAGACATCTCAAACAGGGCTTTAAGAACTAATCAGATTTCCTCAGAAACAGGAGGGAAAAAAGCTGAAAATGATGTTGTCTGAGGGAAACGTAATATTAACAGCAGAGGAAGTGACAGATGACCACACATTAAAACAGTAAAAGGAAATAGATGAAACTAACTTTAATAAGTCTTTCCTAGTTCTACGTATCCATTATAACATCTTTTTTGGCATGCAATCTTTTAAGAGAAAACATTGATGAAATATTTATTATCAACTTTTATTACAAAGAATTTGAAATCTAATATTCATTTTACGTTCATATGAGACCTCAACTTGGGCTGACATGTCTCAAGGACTCAAAAGTCTCACACACAGCTGGCAGTTGCCACACTGGCTAGCAAAGGAGGAGAAAAATCTCAAAGACAAGCAGAAGATCAGGGAAACAAGCAAACTCTTGTATGGGTCATGGTTCGAATCTGCGGTGCAGATTCTCAGACGGTTCTCAGACAGGCTCTGCCCTCAGAGGCAGACATTATTCTGGGAAGCATTGGGAGCCTTTTGGAGGTGGGGTCTGTTTGGCAAAAGGTCATTAGAGGTCAGCCCTTGAAGGTCATAGCCCAGTCAGGGGTTCCTGCCTACCCCCTGTGCTTCGGTTACTGTAAAGAGAGGTCCTCTGCCACACGCTCCCTCCATCAGGACTTCTTCCCTGCGACGATAGACCAAGGTGACGCTCTGAAACCTTGATCCAAAATACACCCTTCCTCCCTTTTGTTATACTGTGAACAACAGACAGGAGAGTAATGAAGTGTGTGTGTGCATGTGTGAGTGTGCACGAGTGCTTCTGTGTTTTGAGGGAGTGGTTGACAAACAAGAAGTAGGGACTAGAAAGATTATGAAAGAGTTTTTGTCTTTCAGGGTCTTACTGTGTAACTCTTGGCTGCCTTGGAACTCGCTAAGTAACCAGACCCACCTCTGCCTCCTCGGAGCTGGGATTAAAGACTTGCACCACTGAAGCCTGGGTAAAGAAAGAGGCTCTGACTTCATCAGTTTAGAACGGCTGAGGTTTCCATCGCAGAAAAGACACGTTCATGTTTGTGTTTTAAAACCAGCTTGAGAGCAGTGTGAAAATAGGTTTAAGAAGAGCAGGGAATTAAGAATTTAGTAAAGAATGTTAAGTAGCAATTCCTTTAAGAGGTGGAGACAACGTGGGTCTGCCATTCTGAGAGGAAGAAGGGATTGGATAGTGAAGGCTGGGGAGATGGCTCCGTGCCTAAGTGTGCTTGTTGTGTACGCCAAGGATTTGAGTTTAAGCTCCAGCATCCACATAAAAACTAGGCATGACTGCACATGCCCGTAATCCAAGCCCTGTGGGGCAGAGGCAGGGCAATCCTAGGTGCTTGCTGGCCAAGCAGCCTTGGCAACATTCGTTCATTAGGAGAGACTCTGATGGTCAGTTTTGACTATCAACCTGACATAGCCTAGAATCACCTGGCGTCTTATTGAGGGATTGTCTACATTGGGTTGGCCTGTTTGCATGTCTCTGGTGGGATTGTCTTAAATTACTTTATGTTGGAAGACCCAGTCCACTGTGGGCAGCGCCATTCCCTAGATAGGGGTTTCTGAACTGCGTAAGTGTGGAAAAGGCAAAGCTGAGGACAAACGAGTAAGAATGAATGAACTAACTTCTTTCTGTTCTTGACTTTGGGCGTGATGCAATCAGCTGTTTCACGTCCCCCTGCTGTGATTGCCCTGCTGTCATGGTCCGGAACTTGGAATCATGAGCTGAAATAAACTCTTTTCCCCCTAAGCTGATTTTTCTCAGGATATTTTATCATAGCAACACAAATGAGACCTTGACTTGGGGGAATAAGAAAGAATACCTGTTATCATTCTCTGGTCTCTATATGTGTACACAGGTGTATACACACACATAGTACACATACATACATACATGCACACAAACACAGACACACACACAGGCATGCACATACATACACACAGGCACACACACATACAGGCACACACACATAAACTCAGACACACACAGACACACATGCATGCACATACATACACACACACACATATACATACATAAACACAAATACACACAGGCACACACTCAGACACACATAGGCATACACACACATACATACATACATACATAAACACAAATACACACAGGCACACACATATATACATACATACACATAAACACAGACACACACTCAGACACACATAGGCATACACACACATACATACATAAACACAGATACACACACAGGCACACACACATATACATACACACACAGACACACAGGCACACAGAGTCACACATGCATACACATATATACATACATACACATGCACACACTCAGACACACATACACATACATATACAGATGTAAACACAGACACATACTTAGACACAACTATACATACATGTAAATAAATAGAATTTGTTAGAAATTTTTCAGTTAAAAGCAGGAATTCCCGACTACTTGGATATGAAGAGTCACAAAAATAGAGAAAATGACTTCAGAATTTGAACATGGGTGCCTTAGTTAGGGCTTTATTGCTCTGAAGAGACACCATGACCACGGCAACTCTTATAAAGGAAAATATTTAATCAGGACTGGCTAACAGTCCAGAGATTTAGTCTGTTATCATCACGGCAGGAAAGCATGGTGGCATGCAGGCAGACATGGTGCTGGAGAAGAGCTGAGAGTTCTCCATCTTGATCGGCAGACAGCAGGAAGTGAACTGAGTTCCACATTGGGCATAGCTTAAGCACAGGAGAACTCAAAGCCTCCCCCACAGTGACACACTTCTTTCAGCAAGGCCACATTTCCTAACAGTGCCCCTTTCTATAGGTCAAGCATTCAAACACGTTAGTCTATGGGGCCATACTTATTCAAACCACCTCAATGGGTAACTGTGAATACGGGTGGGAGGATTTTAAAAAACAAACAAGCTAACCAGTTTTCTTCATTTTGAGATAAGGGTAGTAATTGACACTTGGAAATACTGAGTTTAATAAGGGTAAAATATGTATCATAAAAATGATAGTATTTTTAAACCAAGTTTAATGCAATATTTACCATAATTTTAATTTTTTGAGAATAATATTACTTCATGCAAAAAATTAACATTTTAATGCTTCCAGAAACATAGTGAAACTGAATAGTGTTGAAGTACTTCATCAATCACGTATACATTGGGTATTAATTAACATGTGTTCAAATTCTCATAATCCTATTGTATAAATAGGCCGAAGAACAAATGGCGTGTAGATCCAGAGTGACAATCAGAGCCAGGGGAACCTGAGGGGAAGTCGAGGCACTTTGTGACTAAGACAGGGAGGATTATCAGCAGTTTGACCACACTCTTGATTTTTCCCCCCTATTTTAATGCTTCTTATTGACCAAGCTGGGTGTACATCACCAAGTGGGTGGGCCTGGGTGGTGGAGACACCAGTGTCTTAGGGCTCTTAGGGATACAATGGTAGGCAGAGAATGGAGAGGGATGTGCCTGGCTACTATATATGTGCAAACCTGAAAACAATGGTACTAACTACATACCTAGAAGAATGTGGCTGAACCGCATGCTTTACAAAATAAATTCTAGATGGATTAAAGACCTGAATTCTAAAAATAGCAGAGTCACAACTTCTGCTGGAAGAATGGCTTCTGAAACAAGGAAAAAAGTAGATGCACGAAGACAAAATAATTTACATATATGATATTAAAAACCCTTTTGAATAGAAAAGGCTACTAGTTGTATAAAATTAACAAGAATACACTGGGAAAATACATTTGCAACATATATGATAAATGAAGGAAATAGCCCCTGCCTTCAAAGAAATAACAAAAATAAAAAAACAAGTTAACACCACTTTTGTCATTTCAAATGTTGTTTTATCAAAGAGACGCCGAGAGAGCCTGACACGTGAAGAAAGAGTCCTGCCTGAGTTTGAAGAAAGCAGGCAGCCTTCAGTCTTGACAGGGAAATTCAAAGCTAAATGAGTGGAACTTTCCTCCATCAGATTGGCAAAAAGTCCTGCTTTTTTTTTTCTCTGTTATTCTGAAAAGATTAAATCCATATGGAAAACGAAAGTCAGCCATCACCAAAGAATAGGGAATAAAGTTAAGCCGCCGCCTCCTTTTTCGGAAGCCCCAGTGGCCATGACTCTACAGCTGCTCTATGAGGCATTTTCTTATGTATTTTCCCCAAAATAGCCTCTGTGTTATATAACCGCAAGCGGTCAGTGGAAAAAATAATATAATATGAAATTGTGGAAAGAGCATGTTAAAGCCATCGCTCCTGACATTGGCCTTTTGTTTCCCACAGCCTCCACCGTTCTCTTCCAGAGCTGGGTCCCAGCATTCCGTGCTCAGTGTGCTCTGTTACCAGACACCTAGGCCATTTCTAACCTCACACTATTGTTGACTGTCCGTAGCCTGTGTGCCAGTTTGCCTGTAAGGCAAATTCTGATGTGATGTGTGCAGTTCAGATTTGTATGGCTCTTACCAAATGGCCTTCCAAAGGGGCCACATTTGTTTCTCTCGTAACCTCTGGGGTTTGAGGATGCACAGCAAACTGTCAATCCCAGTGACCTCAGGTTGGCCTAGGTAGGAGGCGTATTTTAACATTTCCCTCTGGGATGATCTCTCTCTATCTCTCTCTCTTTCCCTTCCCCCTTCCTCTCTTTCCTCTCCCCCCAAAATTTTACAATTAAAATAATTTTTATTTTAATTAAATCTCTCTCTCCCCTCCCCACCCTCTCTCTCTCTCTCTCTCTCTCTCTCTCTCTCTCTCTCTCTCTCTCTCTCTCTCTCTCTGTTGTGTGTGTATATGTGTGTCCCCCTCCCTAGGTTGGAGATTAACCTTGGGGAGTTGTTCCTTAGCGCCAACCACCTTGATTTTTGAGATACAGTATCTTGTTGGCTTGGAACCCGCTTATTAGGTAAGGCTGGCTGGCCAGCAAGCTCCAGGGAGCCTCCCGTCTGCCCCAGTCCTGCTGGTACCTTGTCAGGCGGCTTTTTTTTTTTTTTTTTTTTTTTTTTTTTTTTTTTTTTTTTTTTTTTTTTTTTGCTTTTTATTCTTTTAAAGACTAATCCTGGGAATTGAACTCAAGTCTTGTGCTTCTAAGACGAACACTTTACCAACTAGCCTGTCTCACCGGCACGATGTTTTCTTCATGTGTCTTTGATTTATGCACATTCTCACCCATGGACAATTTTACAACGATTATTTAAGAAATAAATGCTAGTTTGAAATTCAAGAGACATAAATGAAAAAAAAAAACCACAAGTTATGCAGACGGCTGGGTACAGTAAATTAGTCCTGTCTAAGCACATTTTTTTTAACTGTAAAATTTTGGGAGGAAGTGAACCCTACAAATGCAAGTAAGAATGAAGTATATCAGTGCCTGTCTAAAATGGAAACTCTTGTGTTATCTTTGCTTAGAAAAGTCCCTAGGGAGGCGTGAGCTCATTATCTCTACCATTAGTTTTAAGTATATTATTTTATTTAAGGAGACTAATAGAAGAAATAATTTTCTTTTCTCTAGCAGACAAAAGCCTGTTATGCCCACATCAACCCCAATAATCAACAAGGAGACCGAGTCCCATATGTAAAAACAAAGAGCCTTTATTCAAGTTCGAATTCTCTGTGTGTCCCGCGCACTGGCACAGAGAGCCTTGAGCTCAGTTGACGTGGGGTTTTTATCATAGCAGAGGCTGGGATGAGGGATTTCTAAGGTTCAGGGCCTCAGATTGGCTGATATTTGTCTAGGGCTGTCCTGGCGGAAGGGGATGGGTCTGTGCTGGTCTTTGGAGTGTTAAGTATTTTCTCTTGAATGGGTGGTGCCTGGGTGGTAGTTCTTAGAACCAGGTATTGCCTTAGAGTAAACAAAAACTTAAGCCTTTATTGACCTTGTCACGACTGGGCTCTCCAAGCCCAAATCTTATTTCTGCTTTCAAGACATTTTACAATATTTCAGATTTATTGAATGTCAGTGATTGCCAAGCGTAAGTGACATTAAAGATGAATACATATATATTCATAATATATAAAGATGAATATATATATGGATATGGATTCTTTTCTTCAAGAGCTCATTGTTTGCCAGAAAAGATAGAATCCCAACGACTGTGGTCTGCATGGTAAATATAGCCTAGAAATAACTTCAAAGAGGAGTCACCTGTTCTTCCCTTGGGATCGGGGGCATTCCTTAAGAAGTTAACATCTACAAGTATGTATGCCCGCAATTAGTATGAATTGTGTATTGTTATAATTGTGTGTCAAGGTATTCAGATATCTGAGAGAGACAGACATGTCTAACAAGTTTGTGTGGGGGCTAAATAGCTAGAAATGGGCTTGTTCACAGCACTAAGGACCATCTTGGAAGACAACTCAACTTGAAGAAAGAAACAAAACAAAACAATAACAAAACTTGACTATTCTATAGAAAGCCTTAGCTGTCACAAACCAGGGCAACTTAAAGAACATAGTAGTGTGTCTATGTGCCGGTTACTAAGCTTTTATGTGTTATCTCCAAAGGATGCCTTGCAAGTGATGTTGGGGCTGGGATTCTGGCCTGCCAGTAGTAGTGGTGGAAGATGGACAGCTTTCAGAGAGAGCGAAGGGACATTTCTGCTCTTTTGTTCTGTCTTGTGTCTCCGTGGTAACAGGTAACCTGTTTACTTCTCTAGTTGGTGCTGTGGACCTGGAGAGCAGGGTCTGAGAACGAGGCGGACTAGAGTCCCATGCGATAGCCAACTTTTCTCAGAGTGTCAGACAATTTATGCTCTGAGGGTGAAGAAGAGCCACCTGAGTAAAGCAGACAAGCCACATGTGGTAGAAACATATTTTTCCATAGAGGCTCATAAATATCAACAGCTGAAGTGAGCGCCCTCCTATTCACTATACCTGGGAGGGGCATGAAAACACATTCCAAGACCAGTTCCACACTTTGAAGAAGCCGAGGTCACAAGACTCTTGTTTTCTTAGCATTTTTCTCACGAGCACCCAGAATTTCCCCCCTTTGCAAGATTCCGTTCTTGGACTATGCTCCAACAATCCCAGGCACCCCAGAGAGCTGTCAATCCTCATAGGGACCAGTTGCTACTGGGTGGTGCTGTTCTTTAAATGTCAAATCCCAGTTTGGTAGGCCACCTCCTCCAAGCTACTTTAGAATTAAAAAAAAAAATACCAGCCTTTCCCCCTTGTTTCCCAGCTCTCTGCAGAGTAGCTTTATCCTGCTGTTATTACTTAAATATTCTTTTGATGTTCCCTCTTTTATTGTGGCCCTCTGATACCTGTGTAACTAATCCTCTACAATAGATTATTTTTTTGTTGCAAATGACTAGTGTGGCTTCTATTCCCAACTGAACCCAACTAACAGCTCTCTACTCGTATCTACATCCTATGGGGTATGGTGAAACATTTGAAAAAAAAATTATTCAGCAAAATAAGTGTTGTTCTGTGCCTATCCTAAGTTCTGTTTGTCAACCTGAAAACAGAATAGCAGGCAAATTTGTGTGTTGGACTCAGTGGAATTACTCGGGATCTCGAGGGCTTAGAATGATCATCACTAACTTGTCAGAGTGGAGGAGGGGGAGGTTTGACTGACAGCAGGTTAGGTCAGTGAAATGAGAGAGAAGTGGGTCCCTGATGAACTGGGTACCATGTGCCCTGTTCCAAGGGGCAGCTGCAACTCAGGCTCAGTTTGTCACCGCCGTGTGGGAGTATGGGATAGAATATTCTCACTTTTCTGAGGAATTAAAATTTTACATTAATTTTTTGGTAGGTTTATTGTGTGTACATGTGATGTGATGCGATGTATGTGTGTGTGTGTGTGTGTGTGTGTAGGTCAGAGCATGTGTGTGAAGATCAAGGGCTACCTATAGAACTCAGTAGCCCCCTTTTGCTGTGTGGTTCCAGGGACCAAACTCCGGTTATCAGCCCCAGAGACAACACCTACACCCACTGAGCCATCTCACTTGTCTCTCAGTTAGCCGGGCAGTGGTGGCACACACCTTTAATCCCAGCACTCGGAGGCAAAAGCTGGTGAGTTCGAGGCCAGCCTGGTCTACAGAGTGAGTTCCAGGACAGCCAAGAAACACACACAGAGAAACTCTGTCTCAAAAAACAAAACAAATCAAAAACAAAATTATATGAAATCACTTGACAACTAATTCAAATAAAATTGAAAATTTTCTGCACCCCAGTAAGCCTCTCTGCCAACGCAATAATCCAAATCAGACCAAATTAAACCGAATTAGAAAAAGCCCAGGTTTAATGGATACCAAGCTTCTGGATGGCCTTCCAGGCCCCGAGAGAGGAGACTGAAAGGAAGACTGGAAAACCACTTGTTTGTTCTCTGGGGTGGGGAGGGAGCAGTTTAAATACTCTGTGCGAGTGGTCTTGAGCATCTCTTGGGGTGGGGTCATCATTTGGCAGGCTTTCTTAGGGGCCGAGTATGGACTGAGGCAACTCTAGGGGAGGGGGCTTGGGACAGAGGTTCCAGGCAAAAATTCCAGACTCTTTGGAAATATGGATGCCAGGGGCTGGGGTGAAATTTCCATCCAAACAAAACTAATGCTCACGATGTGAGTTAAAATGCTGCAAGTGGATCACTGTCCGCAAGCATGGCAAGTCACCAGGCACTAACTCTTCGATCTGCAGGAGCTCTTCATTCTTACCCAGGAGACTCGTGGGCACCTTAGGAACACATGATGGTTTGGGGTAACCTCATGGCATTTTCTTCCTGTACCAGTCGATGGACAGCCAGTAGCCTACACAGTTTATACTCTCGTCTTTTTTCTTATGGACTGTGAGCTTCCTGGAGAAAAGATGAAGTCGCGTCCTTTTTGTATCTCCAAGCCTTGGCGTGATGCCTGGGAGATAGTAAGTGTTCAATAAGCTTTAATGCCTGGCTGAACGGGCGAGTCGGTGTTTAAGAGCAAGACTGAGCTGTGTAAACGCTTGCAAGTTAGACGCCTGTTCATCATCCTGCTGAGTGACTCGGAGGGACCACTTAACTCCCTAAAACTTTCTAGCCAGTGAAACAGAGATCCTGTATCTTCTGAGGTTTTCAACTTTTATTATTTATTAAAAACTTCCAACTTAAGGTCTTTTCGCTTTAGTATTTAGTCTGGTTTTATTAAAGTCATTCATGTGAAAGCATCTTGAGGGG